>CAIGQZ010034999.1:13178735-13196245 GCA_903798205.1 Danio tinwini | reverse complement strand
ACTTTCCTCTGATTGGTCAGATGATCCTCCTCTACTTTCCTCTGATTAGTCATATGAGTCTCCTCTACTTTGCTCTGGCTTGTCAGATGATGCTTCTCTATACTGTTGTGATTGGTCGAATGACCGTCCTCTACTCTATAATTAATAAAAAATTCAAACTACAAACACTGGTGAAAAATAATAGTGTTATAAACCGATGATGTTAAGTAGAGAGGTTTAAGTAAAGGGGTTTGGATGATTAAAGTTTAATATATACCCTGATGAAAAATATTTATTTCATGTCATCCGTGCTACACATCATCAGCATCACAATCAGCATTGTGAACATTTACAAGACAATCTTATTGTGGCCCATGCCTAGACGCAGCACCAATAAATGTATTTTTTTCTCCTCCCTCCAGGAGCTCTTTGACATTATTCTGGATGAGAATCAGTTGGAAGACGCCTGTGAGCACATGGCCGACTATCTGGAGCTGTACTGGAAGTCCACTCATCCTCCCAGTGCCGCTCTGTCCACTCCACTGCTGGACAAACTGAGCGCAGTGACCGCAGCTGCTGTGGCCTGCAAAGAGCAGCTGACCAACACACAACCCAAGGTGAAGAAGCAGCTCACACACACACACACACATACATGAGCAAACTCAGAGACAGAAACAAAACATTTTCCGTCCAAGAAGAAAAGGGGGGATTTAAAACAATATTTGGACTCAAGTATCATTTGTTAATATGGAGGAGGCGGGGTTTATGACATATACCGCATCCAGCCACCAGGGGGCGATCAAAGAGCCGGGAGCTTCACTCATAAGAATGAGAAGCACACAAGTTCTGAACATGTTTAAAAAGTGTACATTATAATGAAGTTAAAGTTTCTTTAAAATACATTTTAACACCTTAATTGGTAACAACTGCCTATTATTGAGATATTAACTATTTATTAGCACTTATAAAGTATGATCTTATTCTACATCCCTAATCCTACCCAATACATAAACCCAACTACTACTTTAATAACCATTAATAAAATTCAATTGCCCTAATACTACTAATAAGCTGCCAATTAGTAGTATATCGAGCTAATAGCTTTAGATAATGGTTTGGTAATAGAAAAAAGTCTTGTCGTCGATCTCAGTTGTAAGAGCAACAACTAATAACTTGACTTCTAGTTGATCATTTGGGAAAGTGTCAGAAGGTGGATTTTTCAGATGAATCATCTGTTGATCTCAATCATCCCAATCATCACAGAAATCAGTCAAGTTGAATGAAGGAAAACTCATGGTTTGGGGTTACATTCAGTATGGGGGCGTGTGAGAGATCTGCAGAGTGGACAGCAACATCTACAGCCTGAGGTATCAAGACATTTGTGCTGCCCATTACATTACAAACCACAGGAGAGGGACAATTCTTCAGCAGGAGAGAGCTCCTTCTCATACTTCAGCCTCCACATCAAAGTTCCTGAAAGCAAAGAAGGTCAAGCTGCTCTAGGATTGGCCAGCCCAGTGACCAGACATGAACATTATTGAGCATGTCTGGGGTAAGATGAAGGAGGAGGCATTGAAGATCTAAAGAATCTTGATGAGCTTTGGGAGTCCTGCAGGAACGCTTTGCCATTCCAGATGATTTTATTAATGCGTGATTTGAGTCATTCAGAGATGTATGGATGCAGTCCTCCAAGCTCATGATGGAGTCAGACACAATCTTCATTCTGTTTCCACTGCAGCATGACTTTATATTCTATACTGGACATTATTTCTGTTCAGTGACAAGACTTGTGTCTAAGCAAAGTCAGACCTTACTGTCCTAATTAAATAATTAAAAATCAAGGCATGATCATATTTTATTGTGGTCAAATAAGCGTAATCTAGAGGCGTTTGCCTTTCATATAAGCCACTTCTGATACCAAATGATCAACTAAAAGTCAAGTTATTATTTGTTCTCTCTAAAACTTGGATAAGCGACAAGACTTTTGTGAAATAGTGTACATAAAAATAAAGTGTGACCATTTATTGTTGTATTTAGATTTGTATTGAAATAATTTACTTAAAAACGAAGAGCTTTTTATATTAGATATACAAAACAACTGAACATAAGACTCCAGAAAGGGTAATAGATAAAATAAAACAAGTGCTTATTTGAATAATGCTTGATCAAAATCTAGCACAATGCTCAGGCAATTTTCAGAAATAGTCACAATTAATCAAACAAACAGTCATAATTATTACTGCAAGATTAAGCGTGTGTGATATTCATGTGATTTTGCAAATATGCTAATAATTCTGTCGACAAACACTACGGCTTGTCAGACTGAGGAGGCTGTTCCTATTGCAGATGAGTAGCCTCAGTCACGGTGAGTGTGTGTGTGGTGTGTGTGCATTTTCATTTGATCATGTTTAGGTAAAACATTAGGATTTAAGGAATAATTCACCCAAAACCCTTCACATACTCATAACGTGCTTTCGTTATATGTTAAAGTGTAGCATCGACATCCACTTTTCAACACAAGAAAGAATATAATAGTTTTAAAGTGGCATAAAGATGAAGAAATGAGTCCAGTTTTGGGTGAAATATTCCTCTAAATCAGGGGTTTAAACTCGGTCCTGGAGGGCCGGTGTCCTGCAGATTTTAGCTCCAACTTGCCTCAACACACCTGCAAGGATGTTTCTAGAAAGCCTAGTAAAAGCTTGATTAGCTAGCCCAGGTGTGTCTGATTAGCATTGGAGCTAAATCCGCAGGACACAGGACCTCCAGGACTGAGATCGGGAACCCCTGCTCTAAATCTTACTGTTGGTGGCTATTTGATTGAGAGTTCTTATGTTTGTATTCTATGCCAAGAAATCTACTGTGGTTTGCAGTGATTTTAGTGTCTGTGTGTGTGTGTGTGTGTGTGTGTGTTTGTTTGTGTGTGTGTGCTGTATTAAAAAGACCAATATTGAGTCATTTTTACAGTATATTTTGCACACTGCAAAATAATAAAGATTTTGGTAACACTTTACACTCAGGTTCCATGTGCCAACATTACCTAATTACATATATTTATAGTGTAACTATATATTAGTTAATCATATATACTTAACCCCAATCCCAATTCTACTTCTTAGCCCTTCCCCTTACCCCTCGTTTTTCGCGTTCCTCCGAAGAGGTAGGGGTTTCCCAATTCTCATTAGCTTTAAGGCGTAGAGCTAAAGGGAAGGGGTATACACCCCTTTAAACAAAGATTTTTCAGGACCACACTCGAAACCAAGGAGTAAGAAAATTTCCCAGAATGCACCAGCTACAACGGCAGGATAGCTGCACCCAGAAGTAAGAAGAGCCACAAATTAGTATTTATTGTCATTATTACGAATTTTTACAACAAACAAGCACATGTTTTAATATATTCATAACCGCGTTCATGTTTTACCGTCATGCTTTTATTAAAAAAACTAAAATAAAAACGATCTATAATCCCTAATAATAACTCCTGTGCAGTTCCACAATATTCTGACACTCGAATACCCTGTCAGTAATGTCTAGTAGCTGGGACCGAGCTTTTTATAGTGTCTGCTATAATGTTAATGTTGTTTTTGGTGTGTTTACACAGATGAATATGGCCACTGTGTAAATGCACAGTATAGTTACAATTTTATTGGCACATTAGATCGTTATGATAACATAATATATGCCTTCAGTGATCTCCTGAAGATAAATACCAAAATAATAACAACTGGAATAACTACAGCAGTCGCCATCGTTGATCTCATATGTAGCTAGAGATCGTGATGATGTCTGATTACGTGTGCAGGTGTTGAAGTGCTGTCCCAATTCTTAGGGCTAAATTTTGAAGCCCTTCCCCTTCACACTCGTTTATAAGGGCCAAGGGGAAGGGAAAGGGATACAAAAATAGAATTGAGTTCGGGCCTTATAGTGTAACTATATATTAGTGAATCACGTATATGGTTTATAATATTGAATTGCCCTGAGCTGGTTTGAATTTGAATGCATTTTGCTAGTTGTATTTTAATGAATTATAATAAACAAACATTTATAAACACTGAAACAAATGTATCATTTAATTTTGGTTCGGGGCGACACAGTGACGCAGTGGGTAGCACAATCGTCTCACAGCAAAAAGGTTGCTGGTTCAAGCCTCAGCTGGGTCAGTTGGCATTTCTGTGTGAAGTTTGCATGGGTTTCCTCCGGGTGCTCCGGTTTTCCCCCACAAGTCCAAAGACATGCGCTGTAGGTGAATTGGGTAAGCTAAATTGTCTGTAGTGTATGTGTGTGAATGAGAGTGTATGGGTGTTTCCCAGTGATGGGTTGCATAAAACTGCATAAAACTTATGCTGAATACGTTGGTGGTTCATTCCGCTGTGGCGAAAAGAAAATGAATAAACAAATTAATAATTTTGGATCCTTTTAGCCATTAGATTAACATTTACTAATATGATTATTATATTATAAAATAATAATTGTTAAATATTATTATAAAATAAAGCCTTATATCTTATATTTCCAGTTACATTTTGTAAACACACACAGTCTAGCAACCATAAACAACATCCTAGCAACATCCTGTTTTTATACAATAGTTCTGTCTGGTTTTTGAATCTGATTGGCTGATAGCCGTGCGATATTCTGCAATATCAGCACTTGTACAGCCTCTTTACCCCTGTGTTTCACTCCACCTACATGAGTGGCAAGCAGAGGACTACAGTTTGACAAATGTTGCAGCTGTTGGATAATGTAAATTTGAAGCTTTTTTTTAGGCGAGAATGTAGTTGTTTAGATTGTAACTATGCAGATTATTTATAAGGATACTGCCTACTTTAAATATTTATAATTTCGGAGATTCAGCACATTGGCAGCCATCAGCAAAGCAAAGAAATTGATGGTTGACATTCCGCCACAAGATGGCGACAGAGACTGCGTAATAAGTCCTTAAGGGAGAAAAACTGAGCATAAATTACAAACTACAGCTGAACGTGTAGTTAAGGTAAGTGATATTCTAAGTCGATCTCTCTTTTGTATGTTGTAGTGCTGTATTTATACCATAGTAATCTGGTAGTGTTTGCTTTGCTTTGGCTTTTTCTGGATAATTATTGTGATCTCCCGATTGCAACAGAGAAATACTGGGAAAAATCTGTAGACTGATGGCGTTTCATGTCGTTCAGCCTTCATGTTCAGCCTAAAATGTCAGCAAAATTACCTGTTTTGTCATCATTTTACACATGAGAATCATTTAAATACTAACAGTAGCTCTAAAGTGACGTTTGTGAATTAGCAATGGTTTCTGCTGTTCTGACATCAGCGCAAGATGTGAATGAACGGTGGAAGAAAGTAGTTCCCCATACAAAAGTGTTTTTGAGACTCACTGTGTTTGATTTTCTTTTTTATATACATGATAAAGCCATCGAACTGTGGTATAAATGCAATATCACACTCGTAGCAGTGCGATATGGCTGTATATTGTCACTGGTGTGACACTAAGGCACTCGGCCTGCAGCCTCGAGCCAACGCACGCCTCACACCAATGCTGATATACAGCCATATCTCACTGCTACTCATGTGATATTGCTCATTTATTTTTCTGAAGAATGTGTGCGAATCATGACCTTTTGATTTATTTTGTATATATCGCTCAAACAGGTCACCGGCAGTGATCAGCAAGCAGATCAAGCAGCGACCGACAGGACCAGTTTTTATGAAGACTATCATCACCATCATCATCATCCTCAACAACAACACTACCAAACGCAGAAGCAAGAAAGCTTTGAAGAAGAAGAGGAGGGAGATGATGATGATGAAGAAGAGAATACTGATGAAAGACAAGACAACAGAGACCAGCAAAACCATCACAAGAACCAGCACTCTTCATCCACACAGACCGAACGCCACCATCACCACCGTCACCATCATCATCATCACAGACACCATCACAGTCGCACCGCCGGAACACTGTCCAAACAGGAGACACTAGAGTCCACTGAAACTCAGACGCCCTCGCAACCACAGCAGGAGGAGGAGCAGGAGTCTGTTCAACCCAATCATCATCGTCATCACCACCATCACCATCATCATCATCATCATCACCACCGTAACGATAAAGAGAAGGAATATGACCACAACGAGAGGAACAGCCGGCAAAGAGGAAAGCAGAAATCACAACGAGAACACCACCATCATCACGAGAGGGACAGGAGAAGACATTATATAGAACAGTGACACACACACACACACACACATAGTTGAGCTTTACTATGGGCATTCATTCACTAGCCTCACGTCAGTAGCTATATTTCCATCCACCTATTTTTTTAGAGCTGTAGCAAAAAATCATTATTGCAATTCTCTTAAATTGATTCTGAGCTTAGTGTTTAAAAGCAGACGGTGCTCTAGCTTTGTTTTTAACAGCAGGTGGTGCTCTAGGCTAGTGTTTAACCGCAAACAGCGATCTAGACTACAGTAGTGTTTAACAGTAGACGCCACTCTAGGCTAGTGTTTAACAACAGACGGCGCTCTAGGCTAGTGTTTAACAGCAGATGGCGCTCTAGGCTAGTGTTTAACAGCAGATGGCGCTCTAGGCTAGTGTTTAACAGCAGACGGCGCTCTAGGCTAGTGTTTAACAGCAGACAGCGCTCTAGGCTAGTGTTTAACAGTAGACGGCGCTCTAGGCTAGTGTTTAACAGCAGGTGGTGCTCTAGGCTAGTGTTTAACCGCAAACAGCGATCTAGACTACAGTAGTGTTTAACATTAGACGGCGCTCTAGGATTGTGTTTAACAGCAGACAGCACTCTAGACTAGTGTTTAACAGCAGATGGTGCTCTAGGATTGTGTTTAACAGCAGACGGTGCTCTAGGCTCAGTACCACTTCAAGAGCAAATAGTGATGCACTCTGAAAATCTCAGCATAGATGCAGAAGGAATTTCTCAAAAGTTTTTTCACCTCAGCTGTCTAGTTTAACGCACATTTAAGGGATAGTTCAACCAAAAATGTATATTCTGTTAAACACTTTTACTTATTCTGCTAGAAAACACAATGGTTTCTCAAACATCACTGCCTCCAAATGCAAGAACATGAGAGTTTATTACATTGTGTGCTTTCTGACACTCAGAAACGCAACTTATTTACTATTAAGGGGGAAAAAAGATATGAAGAGTTTTCTCAGCTTGCAAAAAAATAGCATTTTATTACTCAAACATTGTGATAATCAGGGCTTGACATTAACTTTTTTGATCACCAGCCAAAGTGACTAGTAGTTTTCCAACATTACTAGCCACTCGCCATTTCCACTAGCCACAATTTTGTTGTTGGGAAAATGTTTTTAAATGCATAAATATGACTTTGACATGCTAAAATTACTTTAATTAGTTTATTTTTGTTTTGGCCACATGCCTCCTCATTCATTTCACATTTTGTGGGTCGTGTATGAGCAAATGGGTCATGGTTTCATAGTTATACTGCAAACAGTTTTTATTTCACATGACTTTTCAGAACTCAAAATTGAGGATTTACCAAATTTATCTCAAACCACAATAAACAATAATTATTTTTAGCCACAAATTTTAAATGTCAAAACAAGCTGAAAATAGCTGTATACTACACTTTTTACTTAACAAAACATTTCTTAAAAAAACAAAACAAAGAAAAACAATTGACTTTTAAAAATAATCATTGTCATGTATCAAACATATGCACAGTAATCTGTCCTCACTAAAGGTCTCTCAGATCACCAGTTAACTACACATACACAGAGTTAATCTCATATTAAAGCAATGTTGTTGTAAAAAAAAGTGAAATTAAAGCATATTAACAAAAATAACCAGAAGCAAAAGAAAGCAGGTGAAAAACATACTGTGTGTGATAATGAAAGGATGATCACACAGTTAAGGCCAATTAATAATCTGTTCAAAGCGAAAGCAACCGGTGCTGCTTACAAACAGACATATTTGGAGCTCTTGAAAGCAGCAAGACTGTGAGTGCATTAGCATAACATTTTGTCTGGTCTATATGAAAGAGAACCGATCACAGTTAGGTTTCAGGCACGGTTGCTTCAAACAAGAAAAAAAAGAGTGCGCACGCATTTTAGTCACGCGCATCACATCAGCTGTTAGCGCGACTGATCATCCTCTCATTTGTTATTCACCTGCTTTCTATTGCTCCCACGAACGCTATTATTTTTGTCATTTCATTTCAACCAGCCAAAGTGGCTAGTGGGAGTGTCTGTCTTATCCACCAAAGCCGAAATCTACCCGCATTTGGCAGGTTGGCGGTTGTTAATCTTAAGCCCTGATGATATTTATCCAGAAAGTGATGATGGGATGAAAATGGAGTTTTATTCACAAATGTTTTATGCAATATCTAAATTTTACACTTCAAATAAATTCTCTACTTGGGATGGAAATATAGCTAATGTCATGTGTTTTTAAAAGGGGATCAAATGTGTGCATTCATCATTTGTTTTCCATGCGTGGACAAAAGACAGGATAGATATTAATTCAATATTGCACGAATGGTGAAATGTGTCTCTTTAAAGGCTGCCTATTTATTTTTCATATTTTTATAAGCGAAAATTGATTTGTCTTATTATTGAATGATTGATTCATAGGTGCATGTTATCCCAAATACAAAAAAAATAGTTTGTAGTTCTTTTATAATCAAAGTCTAATAGCGTGTTCTGCCTCTGAAACGTGTTTTTCCACATATGTAAGTGTCATTTTCACTAAATAATGCAAGGCAATGCGATTCAGACGAAGAGTAAAATGATAAAATATAATTTAATAATGAATGTTTTTTTCTCTCTTAGTATTGCAAGAAAGAAATTAAAGTTAGATGTAAACTTAGAATATATATATAAAAAATAGCATTATTTATTTATTAAAACTCAAAAATGTGGGATGTAAACGCAGAATTTAAAAAAAAAAAAAAAAGAGTCAAAAATGTGAAATGTAAAGCCAGAATTAGGAAAAAAAAGTCACTTTCGAGACAAAAAAAGAACTGAAAGATGCAATGTCAGAATTCGGATGGAAAAATATACAAAGTTGTGAGATGTAAACTCACAATTCAGAGAAAAGAAAGTCAGAATTAATGTGAGATCTATGGCTCTATTTTAAAAATCTAGGCACAAAGTCTAAAGCGCAGGGCGCAAAAGCATTGAGGGTGTGTCTGAATCCACTTTTGCTATTTTAAGGACTGAAAAAAACACTCTGCGCCCTGGCACATGGTCTAACAGGGCTGTGCTTATTCTCTTAATGAGTTCTGGGTGTGTTTTGAGCATAACGTGCATTAAACCAATCAGAGTCTGATCTCTCATTTCCTTTACGAGTCAGTTGCGTCACACCATGGCGCATTTGCTATTTACATGGCGACTTTGTAAGTGGAAAAACTGAACATTTTACAAGCGAGAAAACAGTTAAACAGAGCATCTGGAGCGTGAGGATAAAGAACGAGCCTCCTCCAATCGCCCTAACTTTCACTTTCTCTTTCATGTATAAGAAAACGGTGCTGTACGCACAGACATCCATTAGCCTACATAATTAATTTTGTTTGTTAAGCACACAGATTTGTGTCTAAACTATTTCTAAATTCAGTTCTAATTTCCAGCAAACAAATAAATGAACAGTAATGAAGTGTGGTCAAAAAATTAAGTTATATCTAAATACAGGTCCTATGCCCCATATGGTCCAAAACCTGACAGGTGGACAAATCTAAGCTTGTTTTAATCAAACAAATATAAATATGCATAAAATAAATAATACTGCTACTAATAATAACTTTACACAAAAGCAAGTTGTCATAAATAAACTAAAAAAAGCCCCCCGAGATGAAGGCATGGAGGCAGTATTTATGTAGAAAGTAATAATTATTGTAATATTTTTATCCTTGTAAATATATTTGCGTATTGCTGTACATCCTGTGTGTATTAAGCAATGTGTAAGTGAGACGCACAACTAACGTGCTCTGCGCTGGACTTTTTAGACTTGCTTTCAGCTGGTCTATCGTGCAGTCTATTTTAGTTCCTCAAAATAGCAACGAGTCTTAGCACACCACACCTCCTTTTTAGATCAGAACGCCTATGAGCGCACATATGAGTGCAAATGCATTTGCTATTTAAACAGCGTGGCGCAAAACGTCAAAATGACACTATCGTTGAGCTGAAACTAGCAAAAAACACTTGCGTCGCGCCTTGCGCCGGGTGTATGATAGGGCTCTAAAGTCAAATTTCTAAAGACAACTCCAATTTATGGAAAGTCAAAATGTTGAGTTTAGAATAAAAAAAAGTCAGAATTGTGAGATGTAAACTCAGAATTCAGAGAAAAAACAGAATTAATGTGAGATCTAAAAGTATTATAATTTATTAATAGATGTAAACTCTGAATTTTAAGAGGAAAACAGTCTAAATGGTCAGAAAACGTCAGAAAATGTCTGAAATGTGCAAAAAAGATGCATAATAACCTTAAAATTCAGGGAAAAACAAGCCAGAAGTACAGTAAACTTAGCATTAGATAGAAAATCAATCAGAGTTGTGAGATGAAAACTCAAAGGGGAAAAACTGAATTTGCATGTAAATTGTAATTGTGATAAACTGTGAGATGCTATACTGAGAGTTGTGAAGGAAAAGTCAACAAATTCAGATTTTAGAGGAAAAACTGCCAGAATTGCGAGACGTAAACAGAATTCTTTGAAAATAAAGTCAAAGTTTGAGATCTAAACTAAAAATTACAAAAAGATTTTTCTTAATTATCGGATGTAATCCCAGAAATGGAAACTCAGATTTAGGATAGAAAAATAAGTCAAGAGTTTTGAGAATCGTTTTAAGTTCTAAAAAATTCGACGACAGAAATGATGCCATAAAAGTGACAAAAATGCCTAAATGTCTTGCCTTGTTGAAATCTGCTCTTTTTTTTTTTTTTTTTTGCTTCTAACTCTATTGTTGAATTTTACGTTCACCCAAAAAATACATCGCATTAGGCTGCGTGTCCACTGAAGCGTTTTTTTCTCAAGCTTGGCGTTTGTTTTTTATTGTTCTCAATGGTAGCACCATGTTTGTTTAGGTCAGAGCTCTGTGGGGTTTTTCAGATGTTGAAAGTTTAAAAATAGGGGCGAGCGAGGGGGACAAAAGTACCATTTTTAACAAAAACCTCACTTTAAAGGTAATGTTTTTAGCAGAAATATATTTTTACTGTGGTTACTAACGTAAGTGTGGGCTATCAAAATCGGGTGTTATCAATGTAGAATGTAAAAGTTGTGCATTGTTACTCTTCACCCCGTCAGCAGGGACGAAAGTAACATACGGGTGGGTCAAAGATAACACAATATTTACTAGCTTTTTTTTTTTTTGAACTATGTTTTTATTAAAGTTTTTTATAAACATACAAATAACATTTATTTAGGATGTTTACAATCTCAGAAAGAAAGAAAAATAAGAAAAAATATTTATAGAAATAGAAAATTATAATAAATTATTTTCTTTATTATAATTATAATTAAATTATTTTCTTTATTATAATTATAATAATAGCCAAATAATAGTGACAGCTTAAAAAATAAAAATAAATAGAGGGAAAAGAAAAGTAGACAGATAGATAAATAAATAAACAAACTCCAATATAAAGGCAATAACTATGACAAAGACAAAGCCCCTGACAGCCTTTCAAAGATCAAGTAAGTATGTTTCTATTAATGCCCAGATCTGTTGGAAAAGGTCTGATTTCAACTGCAAATCTGCAGTCATTTTCTTAAATATGTATATCTGTTTTAGCCTTTGTGTCCATTCGGTCAAAGTAGGTCGGCGGGTCTTCATCCAATTCACTGTAATTATCTTCCTAGCTGTTATTAATAATATATGTAGTGTAGATAGGTGAGCCTTACTGAACTGATCAGGAGGGAAGGCATCAAGCAAAAAAAATACTGGGTGCATTGGTATATCAAATCCTAAAACTTTACCAACCTCCCTTTTAACTCCCTGCCAATACACTTGTATTTTGGGACACTCCCAAAATATGTGAACATAGTCCCCCACTACTCCACAATCTCTCCAGCACTGTGATAACTGCATAGCACTATCAAATTTGGCGACTACTAATGGAACTCTGAAAAACCTCATCTTCATCTTCCAGTCGAACTCCTTCCATATTTGACTGCTTATACCCTTATGACAATTCATGCATATTTGTTCCCACATTTCATCCTCTATTATATTTACTAGCTTAATGTTGTTTATTTTAAATAAATCAGACTATGTCCTTGTTAGTGTTAACGCCAAACATATTTTGTCCTTTATTTTTGCAGAAAATATTATAAATATTATTCATTTTAAATTTCTCTTCCATCAAATGTTTCAAAAGCAATTCAACAATGCAAAGTGTTAACATTTACAACAATTTTAGATTTTTTTATTATTATTATTGGCAATATGCATTAATTTGATAAAACATCTGAATCCAAACACTGCAAACTCTAATGTGGAAGCGAAAAGGAAGATCTAAATATAAGCAGTGGGACATAATAAATAACAGTGTTGCTGTCGTCCACACAGGAACTCTTCTAATTTAAACCTGGTTTAATTTTAATTTGAACTGACTCAGAGACTGCAAAATTAAAGGTGCTGTATGTAAGTTTTGACTCTTCTAAAGCATAAAAACCCCACATAATATGTGTGCAGATATTTAAGAAACATGCCACGGTTACTTCTTCATCTGAAAAACAATGCTGAAGTCAGATATTCTGCTTTGAATATGTGCGTTACGTGCTGGAACGGCTGTCTTTGTTTTTGTTCTTTTAACCTGCCCAATGCCACTTATATTTCAGCACCCGGGTTGGCTTGGTGGAAAACAGTGTATTTCATTCATTCATTCAGAAAGGCTCTCAAAGTATGCGCCCATGACCCAAATGTGACCTTCGGTGGAGAGTATCAGGGTGCTTTCACACGTGCCTTATTTAGTTCTGTTGAATCACACTAGAGTTTGTTTTCCCTTTTGGTATGGTTCGTTTGGATAGGTGTGAATGTAGCAATCGTACTTGAGTGTGCACCAAAAGCAGACCAAAAAAGTGTACCGAGACCTCCATGAAGAGGTGGTCTCGGTATGCTTTTAAACAAACCCTGGAGCGGATCGTTTGTGGTGAGAACATGATCCGAACTAAAACAGACCCAACCACAAAAAGTACTGCGCCTTTTTGGACTAATCCAGCTGCCGTAGGCCGATGCGCTGTGCATTATGGAATGTGGAGGAAAAGTATTTGTTGACAGCGCTTTACCAAAAGAGAGAGAGAGAGGGGGGGAAACATTACCTGATGGATGTTGCAGTTTAGCTAAATTAATTCACGCCTCCTCCTGAAGTGACGTACGATGCACCTTCGGCGTTTGCAATGCATTATAACATTGTTTTCCAACCACAGCCGCGCTTCATTCTCCAAATGTATAGTTTGTCTAAAGTGATGTATACAAACTATATAGTATACTACGAGCAGGGATACAATCAGCCAGCGCAGCTCCATAGTGAAAAGCGACATGTTGTGTCTGCCTGTTTGTTTATTTGCGGGAGTTCATTGGCATTTTCCCACACGTGAATTCTGACCAATCGATGAGCAGTTTAGGAAATACATTCAATAACATCTGGCCAATGAGTGATGTGGATTTTGTCACATGACTGCATTTTGGTTCTTTTTAACTGGTTCGGACCAAAGCAATCAGTGTGGTGTGAAAGCGGGCCAAAGGCGGCAGAAAATGCTACAATGTATCATTTATTGCCCTTGGTCCGGACCAAAAAAAAGCGAACTACAGATGTGAAAGCACCCTCAGACTCCGAAATGAGACGCAGATTCAGAGTTCCACATGAGGTGGGTTATTAATTAGCAAATAATATGAATATTACATATGTAAACATTAGGTGAGCAGGTTAAATTGTAACCGCGTGTCCTAACAACACACTCCATGATAAGATTTGCAGTGATGAGCAGTTTGGCTGTTTGCATCAGACGAAACACGACAGAAATTGAAATACAGCCATTCAGAAGCACAGAATATGCACTCACTCATGAAACGGTAAAGTTTATAATGTAATTAATACATATTAAACCTCTTCAACATTATTAAATGTAGATGCTGAATCACTGATATGTGTTGGTTTGCATTATTTCAAAGTTAAATTGTTAAACGGTTTATTGTATTTTCCAGATTTGAGGTGAACTATCTGCTGCTGCTTTCAGTAGTATGGTAATAAATGTCATGTAAAATGGCATTCAAACTCACATTGTTAGCATTTAGCACTGAATAAAGCACATGAGATGCACCTGAGGTCATCACAGTCATTTATCCTGTTGTTCAGCTGTGAGAAATAGAAGCCATTTCTAAAATATCAATTCGAGGTGTTGGTTAGGACAAAAACTCCTTTTAATATGGAGAATATTCCTTCTATCGCATGCCGTTGCTTTTATATAGAACACAACATAAATCAGCCTTTAGGCTCGAGTCTGGCAACCTGCACTTGCATTTGTTTTGATCCAGGAGTGCAATACCTAGTTCAACCACTGGGTGTCAAACTAACATTCTGCACCTTTAAGGATGTGTTATTGCACTAATCAACCTGTAGATTGATCATTACTGTGATGAATGAAAATAGAGAAACACAACTTGTAATAAGACAAAAACTATAATAATGAAGCTATATAATTATAATAAATTAAGCTATAATACTTTAAGATGAAGTCATTTGGTGGCAGGGCTTTTAGTTTTACAGCACCAAAGTTATGGAACTCCCTGCCTTTGCACATTCGCCAGATGGACTCAGATAAAAACGTTTAGGAGAGCTTTTAATGATTAGCTGGTTTAATATTATGCTGCTTGTTACTTTTTACTGCTTGTAATTTTATGATGTGCTTGTGATCTGCTGTAAGGTGTCCTTGAGTGCTTTGAAAGGCGCCTATACATAAAAAAGGTATTATTATTATGATCTTACAGAATCAAAAGGAAAAACAAGATTATTTTGCTTCCCCTGTTTGCAGATTATTGTGCTTGTTTTAAAGAAAAACCCACTTAATTTTGACTCGTTGTTTCTGAAAACAAGACTGTATGATTTGCTTGTGTAGAAAATGCTTCTTGATTTAGGAATGTTCAGATATTTGATACAAGAAACAAGACAAAAAAAAAATGTAAGAAAAGCATTTTATGCAGTGTGAGCATTTTTAAAATAGCGCAAAAACGGTGGACACGCAGCCTTAGAGAAGAACATCGTGTTGTGAAAGTCATTCAATGTTGAATTCACCACTGCATCTTCACTGCTGTTTTCCAGTCAGCTCGAAAGTATTCATGGATGTCATTCTTATTATTGTTATTTAATAGAAATGAACTGTGTGTTAATGTCACAAATAGTGTGTACAGCCTTGCATACAGGATAAAGACATTACAAAAGAGAGACATGATGGTTTTGGTTTGTTTCTCCAAGTCTGTCATTTTACATTTGTTTCCATATGTATTGTGTTTAAAATTATTAAAATATTACTATAAAAAAAAGAGGGATGGAGGGGGGTATTACTGCTCCTTATGGGTAGTAATTATGGTAACACTTTACAATAAAGTTGTATTAGTTGTAATGTATTTACTAACATGAACAATTCATTACAGTATTTATTAATCTTTATTAACATTAATGGAGGGGCGACGCAGTGGTGCAGTAGGTAGTGCTGTCGGCTCACAGCAAGAAGGTTGCTGGTTTGTGCCTCGGCTGGGTCAGTTGGCGTTTCTGTGCGGAGTTTGCATGTTCTCCCTGCGTTCGCGTGGGTTTCCTCCGGGTGCTTCGGTTTCCCCCACAGTCCAAAGACATGCAGTACAGGTAAATTGAGTAGGCTAAATTGTCCATAGTGTATGAGTGTGTGTTGATGTTTCCCAGAGATGGGTTGCAGCTGGAAGGGCATCTGCTGCGTAAAACATGTGTTGGATAAGTTGGCGGTTCATTCCGCTGTGGCAACCCCTGATTAATAAAGGGACTAAGCCGAAAAGAAAATAAATGAATGAAGTTCATGTTACCTCACAGTGCATTTACTAATTGTAATACTTATTGTTAACTTTGTATTTTAATAATGCATTAGTCAATGCAATAAATGCTTTAGCAGATATTTCATGCTTAGTTAATGTCAGTAAATACATGAAAGCAAAGAAGGTCAAGGTGCTCCTGGATTGGCCAGCTCAGTCACCAGACATGAACATTATTGAGCATGTCCGGGGTAAGATAAAAGAGGAGGCGTTGAAGATGAATACAAAGAAGATGAACTCTGGGAGTCCTGCAAGAACGCTTTGCCATTCCAGATGACTTTATTATAAAGTGATTAGAGTCATTCAGAGATGTATGGATGCAGTCCTCCAAGCTCATGATGGAGTCAGACACAATCTTCATTCTGTTTCCACTGCAGCATGACTTTATATTCTATACTGGACATTATTTCTGTTCAGTGACAAGACTTGTGTCTAAGCAAAGTCAGACCTTACTGTCCTAATTAAATCATTAAAAATCAAGGCATGATCATATTTTATTCTGGTTAAATAAGCATAATCTAGAGGCCTTTACCTTTCATATAAGCCACTTCTGATACCAAATGATCATCGAGAAGTCAAGTTATTGTTTGTTGTTTGTAAAACTTGCATAGGTGACAAGACTGTTGTCAGGTAAAGTTGTGTTTAGTAAAAGTCTGTGTTTGTTCTGTCCAAGCGGATGTTTATCAGGTAAAGTGTCGTACCTGCACTATTTCTTGCTGAACTTTGCGATGAAGAAGCCGATGGTGTCTGTGTTTGCGTCCTGTGGGAGATTCTCTGGTGAAAGTGTGAAATGCTCTCCTGTCCAGCACAATTCTGGACGAAACCTCTGCAGGAGCCGTCGCTGCTGACATGACAGACCGGCTCCCAGCATGCCCCCTGACCCCAAATGAGGAACCTGAACCAGACCAAAAATACACGGTTTAATGGATGCATAAATAGTGTGGTTCAGTTCAGGCTCACTTGTTTAACAGCAGATGGTGCTCTAGGATAGAATTTATTACCTAGCAGTGCTCTAGGCTAGTTTTTAGCATCAGACGGCACTCTAGGCTAGAGTTTAACAGCAGACGGTGCTCTAGGCTAGTGTTTAACAGCTGATAGCACTCTAGGCTAGCATTTAACAGCAGACGGTGCTCTAGACTAGTGTTTAACAGCAGATGGGGCTTTAGGCTAGTGTTTAATAGCAGATGGCGCTCTAGGCTAGTGTTTTAAGAGCAGATGGCGCTCTAGGCTAGTGTTTAACAGCAGACAAAGCTCTAGGCAAGTGTTTAACAGCAGATGGCACTCTAGGCTAGTGTTTAACAGCAAATGGTGCTCTAGGCTAGTGTTTAACAGCAGATGGTGCTCTAGGCTAGTGTTTAACAGCAGACGGCACTCTAGGCTAGTGTTTAACAGCTGATGGCGCTCTAGGCTAGTGTTTGACAGCGGATGGTGCTCTAGGCTAGCGTTTAACAGCAGACGGTGCTCTAGGCTAGTGTTTAACAGCAGATGGTGCTCTAGGCTAGTGTTT
>CAIGQZ010034999.1:13166510-13177784 GCA_903798205.1 Danio tinwini | reverse complement strand
GCATCACTGTGGCGCAGTGGGTAGCACGATTGCCTCACAGCAAGAAGGTTGCTGGTTCGAGCCTCAGCTGGGTCAGTTGGCATTTCTGTGTGGAGTTTGCATGTTTTCCCCGTGTTGGTGTGGGTTTCCTCCGGGTGCTCCGGTTTCCCCCACAAGTCCAAAGACATGTGCTATAGGGGAATTGGGTAAGCTAAACTGGCCGTAGTGTATGTGTGTAAATGCAAGAGGGTATGGGTGTTTCCCAGTGTCGGGTTGTGGCTGGAAGGGCATCCGCTGCATTAAACATATAGTGGATAAATTGGCAGTTCATTCCGCTGTGGCAACCCCAGATTAATAAAGGGACTAAGCCGCAAAGAAAATGAATGAATGAATGAATTCTTCATTTATTTTCCTTCAGCTTAGTCCCTTATTTATCAGGGGTCACCACAGCGGAATGAACCGTCAACTATTCCAGCATATGTTTTTCACAGCGGATGCCCTTCCAGCACATAACCTAGCACTGGGAAACACCCATATACACTCTCACATTCACACAAACATTCATACACTATAGTCAATTTAGTTTACCCAATATTACCAATAAATACCAATAAATAGTATGCCAACTTGCACATCCGGGACTCGAACCAGCGACTTTCTGGTTTCTTTGAGGCAACAGTGCTATTAATTAATACTATTAATAAACTATAATAACTTATATACTATAATAATTTGTTAATAGCATGAACTGTGACCTGAACTGAAGTGTTCCCATAATGAGATTAATTAAAGCATCAAATGTACCTGCAGAAAGAGCTCGTCTGCAAGAACGCCATCAAATGAAGGGCTCTGATAGAGAGGTTCAGTCATCCTGATGGCCAAGCCTCTGAATAACAGAAAAAACACACACATAAACATGATCAATCAGCTCATATGATGAAACACTCGCACAGAAAACTAGTCTGTTCTTTGTACCTCGCTTAAAGGATCTAAGATGATTTGAATCTTTTAATATTGATAGCTAATCTCTGGGGGGCAGCACGGTGGCGCAGTGGGTAGCACAATCGCCTCACAGCAAGAAGGTCGCTGGTTTGAGCCCCGGCTGAATCAGTTGGCATTTCTGTGTGGAGTTTGCATGTTCTCCCTGTGTTCGCGTGGGTTTCCTCCAGGTGCTTCGGTTTCCCCAACAAGTCCAAAGACATGTGGTATAGGTGAATTGGGTATGCTTAATTGTCCATAGTGTATGTGTGTGAATGAGTGTGTATGGATGTTTCTCAGTGAAGGGTTGCAGCTGGAAGGGCATCCGCTGCATAAAACATATGCTGGATAAGTTAGTGGTTCATTCCACTGTGGCAACCCCTGACTAAGCTGAAAAGAAAATGCATGAATGAATGAACTAATCTCTGGTTATTCTCCTTCTTCACACAAGTTTTCAAATCAGATTGAAGTGTCTGGATGTAGTTATAACCAAGATGCACGTGTCCTGGCCAAAGTCCCTCAATCAGCCCTTACGATCATGGCCTCCCAATTATCCCCCTCCACCAAATTGGCTGTATCACTGTCTCTCCATTCCACCTATAGCTGGTGTGTGGCGAGCGCACTGGCGTAGTTGTCCTGTGGCTGCCGTCGCATCATCTAAGTGGATGCTGCACACTGCATGATTGTGAAGCGCTTTGGGTGTATGGCCATACACGATAAATGCGCTATGTAAATACACATCACATAACTCGTTATTACATTCCAATCAAAATCAGAATAGTTAACTCTCCCTAAACATGGACTCACCTGCCGGGTTTATCAGAGCTGAATAACTCTGAGCGATTGACCTCTGAGACTCCATTACCCACAAACACCTTCTTTCCATTGAACTCTGTGGCTCCCCGTGTGCATTTTCCCTCCACGTCAGAAAACACAGACACCACGTCACCTGCTTTCATGACTGAATGACAGAGACAGGAAATACTAAAGATAGTTACAACGTTGAATCAACACTCAATATGCATCAGGTCAAGCTAAATTATCTGCCTATGGGCTAAATAAAATAAACTTGCTACATTATTTTGCTTACCCTAATGGTAGATTATTTTGCTTGATTTAAGGAAAAACTCCCTTTATTTAAAGCATAACAGGTCCTCTTAACTAACATTAACAAAAATAAATAAATAGTGCAATAAACATATTGTTTATTTATGTTAGTTAATACATTAACTAATACAAACATATTGTAAAGTGTGATTAATAAAGCTCATGCAACACCCTCAGAATAGCAACACATTATGAAACACTAGTCTAAACGACATGATAAAGATGCTGATGAAGTGTCTGTGTGTGTGTGTGTGTGTGTGTGTCTGTTTTCTCACACTTGTGTGTGCTGATGATGCCCGGCGTGAACACATGAGCTCCTCTGAGTACTGCACTGCCACACTGAGAGCCAACTATCACTGCAGACGCCACAGACTCCACAGGCCTGAAAACGAGCAAACACACACCATTATTAACAGGCTTAAAGGGATGTTATAATGAATGAAAAATATATTAAAATATAGAATAAAATATAGAAAATATATATTAAAATAAAAAATATAAATTATGAATATATAACACAATAAAGACAAAATATAATTAAATAAAAATATATAATAAAATATAGGACACACATAATAAAATTAAATATATAATAATGAAATATCTAATAATATATATACACGTTTATATATACATAGTAAATATTAACATATAGAACACATAATATAATAAAATCTATTATAAATAAATAAATTTATACTAAATTATTTATTTCCACATCAGCAACTTATGGCTATTTCATGGCAAGATGAATATACATAAAAAATTACATGATTAAAAACTAATTCATATTACAATAACAAGTTACCTAGATAAATATATAAAATATAATTAAATAAAATTCACACAAAAATATATTCAAAGTTAAATATGATTTTTCATTTCAATTTTTGGTAAATAATTTAAGACTCTTCCTGGTGGTACCATTTTAAAAATGTCCATCAAAGTACTCTCTTTATAAAAATTGTGTCTAATCATATTCAAACTTTCACACTCCAACAAAACATGTTTGATAGTAAGAGCAGCCTGGCAGTAATTACATTTAGGTGGGCCTTCGTTATTGAGCAAATACAAATGAGTCAATCTAGAACAGTGGTGCTCAACCCTGTTCCTGGCGATCGACCTTCCAGCTGATTTCAGCTCCAACCCTGATCAAACACACATGAACCAATTATTTAGAACCTGAGGAGCACTTGATAATTACAGGCAGGTGTGTTTGATAAGGGCTGCAACTGAAAACTGCAGGAAGGTCGATCGCCAGGAATAGGGTTGAGCACCCCTGATCTAGAACAAGGATGGGCAAACTCAGTCCTGGAGGGGCGGTGTCCTGCACAGTTTAGCTCCAACTCTGATCAAACACACCTGCTTATAGATAATTAGTGATCTTGGAGACACTGATTAGCATGTTCAGGTATGTTTGATTAGAGTTTGAGCTGAACTATGCAGGACACCGGCCCTCCAGGTCGAGTTTGCCCACCCCTGATCTAGAACTTCCAATTTGACATCTAGTATAGTCAGTTTGATCATGCCTGGTCTCAAAATTATAATTTGCTAAATGTCTTTCATTTATTTTTAGGGTTAATCTATAATAAATAAATGTTATTTTTTTTAAACAGGAAAAGATTAAAAGATAATCGGGCCTGACTCAGCATGAATGCTGTTTTTCAGCAGGTTCCTTATATATAAATATATAGCGGTTCATTTTGCTGTGGCGACACCTGATAAATAGAGGGACTAAGCTAAAGGAAAATGAATGAATGAATGAATGAATGAATACATACAGTATATATATATATATATGAATAATAAATATATATATAAATAATACATAAATAACAACATATGGACAATATACAATAAGTAAAAAGATAATAAAATGTATACTAATTAATAAAATATAGAAAACATAAAACACAATATATATAAATATACAATAAATAATAAAATACAGAAAAAAATATCATAAAATAAAATTTATAATAATAATAAAAAATGACTCTAATAATGAGCTCTTCATCATGCCAGAATTCATATTGTATTGACCTGGGGCCGCAGACAGGAAGCAGTAGCACATCTGGAAGCTCAGGGTGAATGTGAACAACTGGACATCTGCTCTGCTGAAAACACACATCACTAACATAAACACACTGTACTAGAACTTACACAAAATAAAAGTGATGATAATATTTATGTGCATTTAAATATACACTCAAAAAAATGAGTGTGTCTGTGTTATGCATGTGTTATTTGCATGCTCTGATGATCTCTGATGTTTACGTGCAAGTAAACAAAACAAACATAAATAAGTGTTTTATTATATATTTCTATTTTATTCTACATCTCTACTTCTATTCTATACTATATTTAATTCTATATTAATTTGCATTTTAAAGTAAATATTTTGCAGTTTCATCAGTTGTCATATTGTCCATATTACATTCATGCTGTTGTTTTTAGGAAATCTATTAATTTAAAGGGTCACGAAACACCAAAACCCATTGTTTGAGCTGTTGACAGTCATATCTGTGTCCCGCGCTGCTATAAACACTATTAGGACACATATATTGCACTAAAAAGTGAAAATTGGTTGTTTTTGCGTTATTTTAAGCAAATTTGTTCTTCCGGTTTGAAATTAATTTTTGAAGCTGCGTCACGGCGATTAGAGACTTGCGTGTATTCCAGCGTGGAGACTGGATGTCTGTACCAGCGAGTGCATCGTGACATCTCTGAGTATGCAGCATTAATTTATGAGAAAGATTTGGTTCAAACCAATCAGCACGCTCTATTGTGTATGAGGTGCAACTTCATTATTATGCATGATAGATTCAAGACTGTTTTAACTGTTACGGTGTTCAGATGACAGAGAGACGCCACGTTGTGTTGCCAAAACAAATGAAAGAACGAGAATTTGGAGACGTGTCGTCAGTGTTGTGTTTATTAATGTGCTGCGTTTATTAATGTGCTGGAAGGTTTTGCTTTCATTTTCCCTCTATGAGAGCGCAGCTGGACTCACGTGTGGATTACAGTGCACCCGACAGAAATGCATTTGTAAGGAAAATTTTTCACCTGAGATCTGGAAATGATGAAATCTGGATTTGCCACTCGTCTCCTTTTAAAAAAGACACGGCTCCAGTTTTTGTTGATTGTCCTGTGTCTACAGATTTGGTAAGTGTATGTGAGAGCAGTGGCCTTTGTTCATTTAGATGACAAATATTAGTTGGTATCGTCTGCAGTGCTCTTTCCGTTTTTAAAGACAGACCTTAGTCAAAATGATTGAGTTACTAAGTTTACAGTATGCTAATATCACTGCAATATTATAGTACAATATTATAGACTGAAAGATCCGCTGTAAATGCTGCTCTCTGAATGTAAACATGTAAACACCACGATCAAACTATTACCGTTGTGTAGGATTTTTGCCGCTTTTTGTGCCAGGATAGTCTATACACACACGGCTTTCTGACGCTACCTACTGAGCGCATCTAAGTTTCCGAGAAATGCGAAGGATTTTTTCTCCTATTCGCCATGCGGTATCAAACACTCCATTAAAACTACACTGTCCAGCAGTTCCTCTTGTTTGTCACGGGGGACATGCAGGAAATGTTCCTGAATAAAAGATAAAGTGCCAAACTGCAGTTAAAGTCGACAAATTAATAATTTGGCAAATAATTTGATTACAGATGTCAATGTAAACACAATCACTGTCTTTCTCCCCTGCGTCTGTGTGTTTGTTTTGCCTCCAGTGTTGCTAGATGTAGCTGATTTTTTTTCCCCCACAATGGGATTCAAAACCGCCCAACTGGGCGGGAAACCGCCCAATCTGGCAGCACTGTTTACATAGCCTCTGTGAAAATCAGCGCGTGCCCAAATGGAAACTCCAATGTTTGCAAATCCTTCCCTTTTTCCCTCCCTCGACACTCCCACCTAAACAGAGCTGGACACGCCCACTTTCCTGACTTATTCCAAACTAGAGGTGTGAAAACAGCCTGCTGAGACAGGGGTTTCATGGCCCTTTAATAAATATGTGTGTATTTTTACAGAAAGCAAAAGAATTGAAACAAACAATGCAATAAGCTTTGAAAAATCTAAACTCCAGATATGTAACATACACAAACACACACAAGTACGTACAGTCTGTTCCAGGTGCTGCTGCAGCCGGTTCTGGACATCCTGCAGTGGGTGCAGGTGTGTGCTGACCCTCAAGCAGGTGTAAAGAGGAGGATGAGACAAACACCAAAGCAGAGCCTCAAACTGTTGCTCCGCTACACCAGCACCCAGCTCACACACCACCTGCAGAAAACACACACACACACACACACACACACACACACACACACACACACGTAAGGTACGGTAATGTAAGGTAAAACTGTATTGTCCCAGTTATGGAAATTTGTCTTGGGCTCTTGCCCTCATTGGAAAAACAATAAAACATACAAAAAACTAATAAGTATATAAATAAATAAATCTACCCCAATAAAAAAAAGTGACATGTCCACTTCCATATATACACATAAATAAGCAAAACAGATCAGATCATATTTAATTTTGTGTTGTCACTTTATGTACACTGGAAGCTTCTTTTGCCAAAACAAATTCCTTGTGAAAAACAATAATTACTTTTTTTTATATTTAAATGAAGAAAAGACAAAATATATATATTTAGTCTTTTCTTCATTTAAATAAAAATAGTACTTTATTATTTTTAATTATAAACAATTGACATAAAAAATATTTAAATTAATTATTTAGTTAAATTCATATATATTTACAGTTTTATATATATATATACACAGTTGCAATCAGAATAATTAAACCCCCTAAATTATTAGCCCCCCTGTTTATTTTTTCCCTAATTTTTGTTTAACAAAGAAAAAATTATTTCAACACATTTCTGAACATAATAGTTTTAATAACTCATATTTCATACTGTGAAAAAATCCTGAATCTGTTAAACATCATTTGGGAAATATTTGAATAGGAATAAATATTTAACAGGTGACTGAATAATCTCGTCCTCAACTGTATATTTGTTGTTGTTGTATTATTAGGGAGGAGCACATGTGATTAATCACAATTAATTACAGGAAAGCATTGCTTTATTTTTTTAGTCTACTGAAAAGAAAACATCCAAAATACACTTCTAAGTGTTTATTTTATCGCACTAATAATTTGTGTCTGTAGATTTCACTTACAATGCATAATTTTAGAGGGTTTTGTCCAACTTTAATCCATAAATTGTATCGTTTATTCATTATTTAGTTAAATTCATATTTATATTTTGAATTGTTGGGGGTATTATACATTCATATCCTTTCAAATTCAAAGATTATTGCATATTTGTAAAACGTGTCTTTTAATATTTGTTGTACAGTCCATTAAATTATATTACGTTTATGTTCTTTGTCTACTTTGTAATGTCACAAACATGCCATGTGCATAGTTATCTTTCTATCCATCCATCTATCCAAAATTCTTTAGTCTTGAATACATATTAGCTTCACTGTATAAAACATTTTAACCTGTATCCTGCACTTGCTGCTATTGCACTCCTGGTTAGACCTAAACTGCATTTCGTTTCCTTTGTTTTTGTACATGTGTGACGACAATAAAGTTGAATCTAAATCTAAAAATCTAAATCTACACCAAATGTGCTGTATGTTCCGAAGTATGAAGTGAATAAGATCCCAAAACAACGGTGTAAAACTCTTACTCTAATATATCCAAAACAAAAAAATGAAAATAAATCTAACTTTGTGTTAAAATATGCACCTTATAGCTTAAATATGCAAATAAGTCCTCATTTGCATATTTAAGCATAGCGTTTTAAATGAAATATCTGCAACTGTTCTCATAATGTCATTAATTAACTAGGGAATCATGGCGATAACTATTAGATCATTTGTTCTTATTATAATTTAACATTATTTATCTGATGGGCGACACGGTGGCACAGTGGTGAGCATTGTCGCCTCACAGCAAGAAGGTCTTTGGTTTGAGTCCCAGCTGGGCCAGTTGGCATTTCTGTGTGGAGTTTGCATGTTCTCACCGTGTTGGTGTGGGTTTCCTCTGGTTGCTCCGATTTCCCTCACAAACCAAACACATGCGCTATAGGTGAACCGAATAAACTAAACGGGCCATAGTGTTTTAGTGTGTGTGAATGAGTGTGTATGGGTGCTTCCCAGTACTGGGTTGCAGCTGGAAGGGCATCCGCTGCGTAAAATATGCTGGATAAGTTGGTGGTTCATTTCACTGTGGCGACCCCTAATGAATAAAGAGACTACGCTAAAGGAAAATGAATGAATGAATGATTTACCTGCAGTGTGTATTTCTTTAATGTCAACAAACCTCGTCATTGGTGTAAACTTGACGAAGATGTTCCCGCACTTCTGGGTTCAGTGACAGCTGAGGGAAAACTGCCATTTCTGCTTCTCACGAAGAATAAATAACAAAAACATATCAATATTAGTTATTAAAACACGTTGAGTCGATTATTCATACAGTATTTGACACTGTCATGTTATAAATGTTTACCTTCATATGAGTTCCTGCGTTTAAAAACAACTGAATGGAAATGACAAACACGTGCGAGATGTTTGAGCGGCTTTTAGGAGAAACACATTAAACAAGTTTAGACTCGGATATTTCGGTGGGGGGGTTCCTGAATAAAAGTTGTTAAATTAAACGCGAGTTCGCAGAGTCTTAATTTATCTAAAAAAAAAAAGTAAACAGAAATTTATTGGCTCTTCTTCGGCTTCTTTTTTAACTTTGTCGTGTCGAAGGCGCGGAGAAACATCGCCACCTGCTGCTCATTTTACTCCAAACATCAGGATTATACATTTAATTACGCTCTTAAATCATTCTTAATCTATTTACATACTTAAATTCTTATGGTAAATCCAATTTAAATAAAAAATGAAAAGTAAAAAGAAAAGATTAAAGAAACCACTGATATATTTATGTAAAAATCTAACAACACACTTGTTCTGCACTTATTTCATTCATTTACCTTTCGGCTTAGTCCAGGGGTGTCCAAACTCGGCCCTGGAGGGCCGGTGTTCTGCATAGTTGAGCTCCAACTTCCTCCAACACACCTGCTTGGAAGTCTGGTGTGTTTAATTGGGGTTGGAATTAAAATATGCAGGACTCCGGCCCTCCAAGACCCAGTTTGGACACCACTGGCTTAGTCCCTTTATTCATCAGGGGTCGCCACAGCGGAATGAACCGCCAACTTATTCAGCAAATGTTTTACATGAAGGATGCCCTTCCAGCTGCAACCCACCCACACACTCTAACACTACAGCCAATTTAGCTTACTCAATTCACCTTTAGTGCATGTATGCCCATTCTGCACTTATTTGACAAAAAAACAAGTAAACATGCCAAATTTGATTATATTTTAAATTAATATAAACATCTAGCCAATAAATGGACCAAATCTAGCAGGTTTAAAGACAGCGGAAAAGCATAAAGAAGTAAAAATGACAATAAATTAGTATTTTGAGGGCAAACTGTGGTGTCTTTGATTATTTATCTAAATCTACCTGTCAGTAGTTTTAGTATAGAAATTATTAGTGCACTGAATTACATATTAATGATTGTCTTCTGTAAATTATTGTAAAAATATTAGGTTTTTTTTAAATCAGAATATATTAAACAGGACAGACTCTATGTACATTAATGCTGTATTAAATGTCATCATTCTTATATATGATCCTTGCAAATGCATAACATAAAACTGATTAATCATGCTTATGATTAATGTTTTTTAATAGTTATAATAATAGTTATATAATTTTTTATCAGTTTATGCACTTAGGTTAAGCATACAACTATCTGACAAAAGTCTTGTGGATCTCAGTTGTAAGAGAAACAAATAATAACTTGACCTCTAGTTGATCATTTGGAAAAGTGTCAGAAGGTCGATTTTGCATCCCAATCATCACAAATACTTGAGAAGACCTACTAAAACCCGCATGGAGCCAAGATTCTCTCAGAAATCAGTCAAGTTAAAAAATCTGGAAAAATCATGGTTTGGGGTTACATTCAGTATGGGGGCGTGTGAGAGATCTGCAGAGTGGATGACAACATCAAGAGCCTGAGATATTAAGACATTTGTGCTGCCCATTACATTACAAACCACAGGAGAGGGACAATTCCTCAGCAGGATAGCGCTCCTTCTCATACTTCAGCCTCCACATCAAAGCTCCTGAAAGCAAAGAAGGTCAAGGTGCTCCAGGATTGGCCAGCCCAGTCACCAGACATGAACATTATTGAGCATGTCTGGGGTAAGATGGAGGAGGAGGCATTGAAGATGAATCCAGAGAATCTTGATGAACTCTGGGAGTCCTGCAAGAACACTTTCTCTGCCATTCCAGATGACTTTATTAATCAGTGATTTGAGTCATTCAGAGATGTATGGATGCAGTCCTCCAAGCTCATGATGGAGTCAGACACAATATTCATTCTGTTTCCACTGCAGCATGACTTTATATTCTATACTGGACATTATTTCTGTTCAGTGATGAGACTTTTATCTAAACAAAGTCAGACCTTACTGTCCTAATGAAATAATCAAAAATCAAGGCACGATCATATTTTATTCTGGTTAAATAAGCGTAATCTAGAGGCCTTTACCTTTCATATAAGCCACTTCTGATACCAAATGATCAACTAGAAGTCAAGTTATTATTTGTTGCTCCTAAATCTTAAGATAGGAGACAAGACTTTTGTCAGGTAGTGTAGTTATACAAAGTAAGAATACATATTAGGCATACATATATGATCACACTTTAATGCATTAAATGCAGTTAATGCATTTACTAACATGAACAATACATTTACTTTGTTCATGTTAGTTAACGTTAGTTATTGAACATACAGTTGTATATTGTTAGTTTATGTTAATTCAAGGTGCATTAACTAATGTTAAAAAGCATGAACTTGGATGTTAATAATGCATTACAAGTGTTGTTCATGATTAGTTCATGCATTAACTAATTAACCTTATTGTTAAGTGTTACCAAATATATTAGGTAAATAGTGAGATTAATCAGGAAATTTTAGGCCCAAATAGTTTATTTCGTATATAGTCAAAGCTGCTGCCTAAAGAAGTCTGAACAATATTTAACAAGTATTTTCTTCACATTTATAAAGGAGTAATCACACACACACACACACACACACACACACACACACACACACACACAC
>CAIGQZ010034999.1:13155688-13166110 GCA_903798205.1 Danio tinwini | reverse complement strand
GAGAGAGAGAGAGAGAGAGAGAGACACACAGAGAGAGAGAGAGAGAGACACAGAGACACACTCACACACACACACACACACACACACGTTAAATTTTAATCATTTTAATAAATATTTCTCAAGTGCTATTAACAAAGCAAAGAATGTTCACAGTGTTTCCTACAATATGTTTTCTTCTGGAGAAAATTATTTCATTAGTTTGGCTGGAATAAAAGCAGTTTTTTATTTTTTTTAAAACAATTTTTAAAGTCAATATAATTTAGGTTTCAATACAGACCATTATTTATTTATATAAATATACTTATAACACTTTAAACGTGCAACCTATTGTGAATTATTAAAAACCAAGTAAGCACCCATCGAGAAGTTTTAATAAGAGTGATTTATTGAAAATACTTAATATTATAAAATGTAAAAATTCCGTTAGGCAATGAAATCAAATGAGATCGAATGCATGTAAATATAATCAACACGTTCACATTTGTACTGCCTGACTGAGGAAAAAAAGGAGAGGTCTGAGATCAAGTTACGTCGCATTATAGCATAAAAACCGTAGACATGAATAAAACATGAAAACATGATCCACGAGAGCCCTGAACTTAATACTTTCACCAATTAACAGAAAGGTGTGATGAATAAAGTGGAATTTGCTTAATTTGCACACACCTAAAAATCAAAACAAAACACTGGAACATGAGATTTAGCCAAAAACACCAAAACACAAAACAGTGCAGCTTTATCTTGGATTTTAAAAGCCGTATTACACAACAGAGTGACTTTAACTGTGTGTTCTGTATTATAAACCACGAGAGTGAGCTGAATACTTCACATA
The DNA here is from genome assembly GCA_903798205.1 of Danio tinwini. Taxonomy (NCBI): domain Eukaryota; kingdom Metazoa; phylum Chordata; class Actinopteri; order Cypriniformes; family Danionidae; genus Danio; species Danio tinwini. The sequence continues at coordinate 13,165,278 of CAIGQZ010034999.1, read as the reverse complement.
TGCAGGAATAAACGCGCACGTATACAATATTTCTTCCAGTATATTTGGGGAAAAAAGGTTAGCCTCGGTTTCTGGAGGGTGAACGGACAGCACAGGATTTCTCTAGCCTAAATGGGGATGAACGTTTAAAAAGGGTTGTATTATTTGTATTTTATTTTTAATCGTCTTTGTCTTTGGCTCCGTGTTTCAGGATACGGGTAAACTCCACGTAGTTGAAGTTGCTCTTTTTATCGATCGGAGCTTCTCTGAAAAGCTCATCCACTTCTTCGTCTGTGAATCGATCGCCCATAGTGGTCAGCAGCTCTCGCAGGTAATCCTCCTGAATGAAGCCTGAGAGCAGAAAACAGCAGCAAACATTCATCTCTGTTTATTTAGTCGTGCAATTGTGGAGTTGCATGTACATAAGTGTATTTCTTTTTTCCATGCTCAACAATATTTAAGCATTTGAATTGCATGCAAAACCTCTATATATTTGGCTTACATGCTTTAAAATAAAACCAATTAAATTAATTTCAGTTAAATTTCAGGGTTTTATTTTCTATATGTACTTTCTCAATTGTGGAGAATATTTATTTTTGCTCAGTAATATTTATGCATTTGAATTGCATGTAAAACTTCTATATATTTGGATTACATACTTGGAAAAAAAATTTAATTAAAACAAATTGTGTGAAAATGTAATTATTCAAAAAGGTAATGATTCGCACTCATCAAGTAATTCATCAAGCTGTTTTTATTTTTACATTCTTCGGGTGATTCAAAAACACAAATGTTTCGGCACAATGCCTTCCTCAGCGTGTGTTTGTGTTTTTGAATCACCCGAAGAATGTAAAAATAAAAACAGCTTGATGAATTACTTGATGAGTGAGAATCATTACCTTTTTAAATAATAGTATTGACTAGATTAACGCACCAAAAAGTTTATTTAAAATCGCGAGCACGCAGGGCAAATTTCATTACTTAACTTATTACATGAAAATGTAATTACAAATAAACTTAGCCCTAAATAAAATACAAATATATAATATATATTCAGGGTTTTTACACTTTTTCCAACTTCAAATTCCAGCACTTTTCAAGCACTTTCAAGGTGCATTTTATGCTTTTCCAGCACCTAACAACCACTCTAAATTACGTTTACATATGCTGGATGTACCTTTTTTAACATTGTTAAATACTTTGGAGCATAGATTTATTGGAATAGTTCACCCAAAAATGGCATGATTGTCTTTGGGTGTAGTACCAAACTTTCAGGACCGTCGCTCATGATATTTCATGTACAGTGCAATTCAAATAACAAATTAAATCCTAATGAGTCTGAGAGTATTCTTGCTGCAAATTAATAAACTGTTCTTATGTCAACAGTTTTGAAAATATAGAACTAAATATAGAAACCATAAGCTTTCATCAATATTACTTTTTATTATTGTCAATATCACTTTAGTTTAGGACTAAGGTACTGTTGTAACTGTATGCAAATGTCCCACCTGTCAAATGGTGACAGTTAAGAGGTTAAACTATTCATGAGCGATGTGTTTGACATTTTTAGGTGCAAATATGCATTCTAAGTGAATGTCTCCCAAATACGTGTATGCGGTGAACATTTTGCACTGAAAACTGATCACACAACAACAGTTTTATGCACTCACACATATGTTCAGAAATATATTTTGTGATTGCATAAATAAACTTTCGGGCGCATATGCAACCAAAACAGTCGCAATTTCGAGTCCTGCAATTTCAAATTCAAGCAGGTTCAAGCACTTTGTCCAAAATCCAAGCACTTTCCTAACCTTGAAAACACTATATTAAAAAATCAAGCATCTTCCAGGATTTCCAGCACCCGTACGAACCCAGATATATATATATATATATATATATATATATATATATATATATATATACACACACACACACACACACAAAAATAAAAAGCAAATAAAAGAACTATAATATCAAAAATAAAAATATATCTATGCCAAAATGACTCAATAATACATAAATGAAACAAGTTAGATTTCTGTAGTAGTATTTATATGGCGTCAGGGTGAAAAAATAAAAAATAAAATAAATTTAATTAAATGATTTTTTTTGTATTTCTTTAAAATAATTTTATAAATAATATTTCTTTACAAATTTTTTTTTTATGAAATGCTAAATATTATAGCCTTTAATAATCTCGTACCAAACATATTTTAATTACAAATATATATATTTAAGATGAAGGTACTCAATTGCATATAATAAAATTAACCAATTTGGATTGCAGTTTTAATAAACTAATAAACTACTGACTTATAAATATATATACTGACAATAAATGTGTATTACGCACATAAAAAGAAAACAAAAAAAATGTAGAAATTATATTATGATATATATTTAAATTATAAAGAAAAAACAATAATTATGTTAAATGAAATTAAACAAAAAACATGATTAAAATAAAAAAATTATAAAATGAATAAAAAATTATAATATTATAAATACTATGTTATTATAAATTACAATATCAAAATAAATAAATCTAAAATTGGTCAATACATAAAACAGGTTACATTTCTGTAATAGCATTTATAAAAAAATCACTTTAAAAAGAAATACATGTTTATTTAAATTAAATGTATAACGAGATAACTGATTAAATGCTAAATATTACAGCATTTGATACTAAATATATTTTAATAAAAAATATATATATTTTAAGATAAAAGTATTAAGTTGCATATACATTTTTTTAAATCAACTTGCATTACAAAGTTTTACAAATTAATAAAATATGATGCATGTTTGTCAATCATAAGAATGTAACTTCGTTTCTTTAGAAATGCACATACAAGTATTAATTCTGTTGTTGTTCTTTTTAACCATAAGTCATGCATGCATGCATACAATACATTATTTATTCAAAATTATTTATTCATTCATTCATTTTCTTTTCGACTTTGTCCCTTTATTAATCTGGGGTCGCCACAGCGTAATGAACCAACCTACCAACCAACTTGTACACCAACCAACCAACTTGTACAGCATATGTTTTACGGAGCGGATGCCCTTCCAGCTGCAACCCATCACTGGGAAACATCTTGTGGGGGAAACCGGAGCACCCGAAGGAAACCCATGCGAACACGGGGAGAACATGCAAACTCCACACAAAAATGCCAATTGACCCAGCCGAGGCTCAAACCAGCGACCTTCTTGCTGAGAGGCAATCGTGCTACTCACTGCGCCACCGTGAGGCCCCCAACATATGTATATATATATATGTATATTTATATATAAAGACATATAAATATATATATATGCATGAAATAAAAAAAATCTCACCTGTTCCCTCCTCATCAAAACAGGCAAACGCATTACGAATGACTTCCTCCGGGTCGGTGCCGTTGAGCTTCTCTCCAAACATGGTGAGAAACATGGTGAAGTTTATTGGCCCGGGAGCTTCTGTCATCATCGCCTCCAAATAATCATCTGCAGGGTTCTTCCCTGAAACACGGTGAAAAACACATTTAACCTCTTATGCATAGCAGAAGTCAATGATTTATTTGAATTATTCAGCTTGGCATATTTACTGCTTAAAAATACTTGAAATGCTTCTTAAAGTAAAAAATAGTGTGTTCAATGGGGGGAAAAAAAGGTTGTTGTTTTTACCCAGACATTTAAAACAAACATATTTTAAAGCAGTAATCACAAAACCGTGATATTTTTATCCAAGGTTATCATATACCAGAATCGTATGTCTACTCACTATTTTTTTTAATCCACATTGTTTTTGTGGTCTAGGGTCATAAGTAAAGATGCTCCGATCGATGGGCCGAAGATTGGTATCGGCCGAAAATAACATTTCATGGTTCGATCGGTACCTGCCAACCTGGTTGATCTCATGAACCGATCGCAGGTGTTTGTTTATAAGTTTACAAGCAGAGGAAGATGCACAAGCGCTTCAATATATTAAACATAGCCTAAGTAAAATGAATGAATGAACTGTTTTCTGTAAAGCTGCCTCTGGCCATGACATGTTCACAGCTACATGGTTGTGCTTAATGAATTATAAGGCTTGAAGCATCAGAATTGGTACTCGATATCGGCCGATCACCATTACAGGGAATCGGTACTCGGTATCGGCTGCAAAAATCCTGATCAGAGCATCCCTAATCACAAAGGCATTTTTAGTAAGAACAAGGCAGTAAAATAATACCAAGAGAAGCGAGCATATCATGAAGATCCTCCTTATCGATGAAGCCGTCGCGGTTCTGGTCGATCATGTTGAACGCTTCTTTAAACTCCTGAATCTGCGACTGATCAAACATAGCGAAGACATTGGACGTGGCGCGCTGAGGACGCTTCTTGGTGATCTTTCCCTTGGCGCGTTTGCTCGACATCTTGGCTGTATTTGGTTTTACCTACAAGCTTTAATAAAACACACACACACACACAGAGAAGAATTATTGACAAAAATAAATGACAAATAAATAAAAGACAATTGTGGTCACACTTTACATTAAGGCTCCATTAATCAATGTATTTACTAACATAAGCCAACAATGAACGATACTTGCACAGCACTTATTAATCATAGTTCAACATTTACTTATGCATTATTAAAATAAAAAGTTGTGATTAGCTTGGTGAAACTATTTTCAATGAATAATGTTAACAAAGATGAATAAATACTGTAATAAATGTATTGTTTGTTCATGTTACTAAATACATTAAATAACATTAACTAATGGAGCCCTAGTGTAAAGTGTGACTAGTATAGTGTATGAATGAATTCATTCTAGTGGATAAATATAATAAAAGATCCTTAATGTGATGCAATACAATGATTTTAATGGTTCTTTAAAAACAAAAGTCAGTATTAATCGCCTTTACAGCACCTAACTATATTAAACTGATGTTTAAAAAAATAATAATACAGTAGTATAACTTTAAAGCAATATGCATCCCATTACAGAAAATCAAACAGGCCAAAACACTACAGAGATTTGATAAGCATCCTGAAATACCTGCATATCTGAATGACGTGCTCAGGCAAGCCCACTGCATTAAAAAAATCCATCTCTGACTATGCATGTACTGGGACTTTAAAAAAAAAGTCAATATTCAAGATGACTTTTATACATTAGAGTTTTTAGTTAGGAACAACACTTTTTTTAAGAAATGACCTCTTAAATACAAGGGAAACTTTTGTTGTTAAAATACTTTTTTGTGTCAGAATGTTTTGGTAAGATCGGTCTACATGTAAGCAAGGCCTGTCACAATATCTACTTCTTGATTTGTGATATGAATTGCAGCAAAATGTACTTTTGATCAATTATAATATTGTCATTTTAGGCCACTCAATATATAAATATATAATGAAAGGATTACAAATTAATAGCATCATAATGCAAGGGCACTCTGTTTTTATACCAAATTTTAAGTTGTTTTACTTTTAAGTTTTTAGTAAAAGGCAGAAAACATTTTTTTTTACATAAATAACCATTTTAATACAGGGAGCAACTTTTGGTGTCAAAAATAGTTTTTGCAAAATCAATAAAGTTACACCAGTGTCAGATTTGTTTGTAAAATCAGTCTATATGTAAGCTAGGCCCATCACAACTATTTTTGATATATATACACACACACACACACACACACACACACACACACACATACATATATACACAACACACATACACACACGGTGCTCAGCATATATGAGTACACCCCTCACAAATCACAAATCTCTCTTTTAAATTCATATTTTTAGTAGGAAGCTCAATATTATATTTGTGCATATACATTACATTAGTCAGTACTGAAGCCAAATCTGGAGCTTATCTAACAAAATAACTTGCGATAACGGTCCAGAAACTAGCACAGCCAAATTTACATGTTATAGAAAAATATAAAACACAATTTTAAAAAAGAGGAAAAATCAAGAAAAGCAAAAAAGTAAAATTTTGTAGGTTGTAATTTTTTTGCAATATTTTGCTTGAATTTTATTGTATTATTTTTCAATTTTCAAATATGTTCAGTGACTAAAATATTATTTTAATAAATAAATATGTTTATTAAATCTGTTTCGTTTAAATGCCCCTATATATATATATATATATATATATATATATATATATAGCGACAAATATTACTTTTAACATATTATTATCAATTTAGGCCACTCATTTTATAAATATATTATAACAATATGAACGAAATATAAGAGCATCATAATGCAAGTACACAAAATTGTATTTTAATGATAAAATATTTTAATAATATTGTTAAGAATATTTAGCCATTAAAATCAGATCATGACAAACATATCCCAATGTGGCCTCTCTCCCTTCTCTCAAACACATTAGGGAATGAATTTAGTATTAAAAAAATATAATACTAAACCATGAAAATCTACATCTTTTTCAAGATTATTACTTTTTTTAAATGTAGAAGTGACTTTTTTTGCAAGTAAAAGTATGAGTTGATTCAGTTAGAAAAATATATTGTTTTATTATTAATTATCCTCATTTATTAGCATTCATATAATTATACAGGGCTTATAATGAGCCACTGTTTTAGACCAATCACAAGCTATAAATGCTAATGTATTCAATCAAACACACTTCATTACAAATGTGCTAATACCAGTCATTTTCTGAATATTTTCATGCACTTATACATTAAGTTTTCAGTATTCATTTGTGCATTTATTGCTCATGTGGATTTTTGGTGTGGCTCATAAGTAACTGAATAAGCACAAGGAATTTCTTAATCAAAAAAAAAAGAAAAAGAATGCATAAATATCATAGTAAAAACATTGTAAACTACAAAAGTTTTCTTTTCCCGCATAGACCCATTAATGAGAGGTTGCTAAAAAGGTTTTAGTTTTAATTGCTTGACAAAAAAAACGATTCTTTGGAAACTATTAAACAGCAAGTTAATTTTGAATGCATTAATGAAGGCAAAACAAGTTACTCTAAATAAAGGCTGTTGGGCCTGATGTAAGTCGGTCTGCATGAAGAGGGCGGTCTCTGTGTCTTCATAGCCTACTTTTCTGACTCATTTGATTTAAATATAGCACATTCGGGTTAATTAGGACAGATTCACTCTTTACAGCAATGCTCAAAACACTTGAACGTTAACGTATTTACGATGACGACGTTAAATAAACAGGCATTGGATGAGGCAGGAAGCTATCGTTAATAACCGCACTCTAGCGAATACAGCTTACAGGTTTGCTAAATATAAACCCAATGTATACTACAAATGGATAACATCATTGGTATTAACGTAAAATCACATTATTATTAATCTCAACCGTCAACGACATTGCTCGTTTATTCGTCCTGCCTGTGCAGGGTCAATATACATAACGAAATTAAATTAACAGTAGTTATTTTAACAGTAACTACACATGAAACATCTTTAAAAATCAATTACATCAAATAATAAAATGAAATAAAATAAATGTCTCACCGAACAACAAAGATCGACCGTTTACAGCCGCGTTCAACCACCGCCCAAACTTCCGGATTTCAGCGTCGCTTCCGCGAGCTTTGACCAGACCAATGCACTGCTGCAAGGGTGTCCCGAATGAAAGCTAAAAAACCTCACAAAAACGTCCCATAACATCAAATTATCAACATGAAAACGTGTTTAGTGCGTTCTATAGCACGTCTATACCTTTTTGCTCGGCAAAATGCTCTAATAAAGAATTCTACATTTTATATCACACCCTTTTTTCCTCAGCGTTGGTTTCTCCAGACACGCCCACATCTACGTAATCGACTTTAAACATGACCATATACGGTCTGAAATCTTTTTTCCTGCTCAACACAATATTTCTTGCATTGTTTGTCATCATTATATTACAGACAGAAAGCATCTAATTGCTGTGGCTATTAACACAAATATTAAACCAGAGACTAAAAAACGTCTTAATGAGCAGAGCTACATTTCAAAATATCAGCGTAAGCATAAACAACAACGTTTTTGTGGTGATTTTTGTACTATTAGTACGATTTTAATTGTTTTTTCCTCATTAAAAAGCATTACTGTCCAACTGCAGCATAGTTACAGTTTATTCAAATGTGTTTTATATTTATAACATCACTAATGTAAATTGTATCAACTTAATTTTACATGAAAATGTTGTTTTATTATATTATATCATTAATTAAATTAATAATAATATAAATAATAATAATAAAATCACCAACCCGATTTTACAAAGTAGGACATGTTCATGGATTAACATCCGTGTTGATCCTGGAACAACACTTAAATCAGCCAATCAGAATTAAGGAATACGTTTAGGCATGCACTTCTACATGATTGTTATCTAGCTATTATTCCCTTCTGATTTTGGTATATAATTTGCAGTTATGGTTGGGTTTAGGGATAGGGAATAAGGATTACACTTTCACAAAAATGATGTTCCAGGATCAAGATGTTAATCTAGGATAGCATTTGCAAAATCATGAAGTAACTAAAATACCGTAACATTTATAAATGTTTTTAAAATACCATTGAAATTAAATTACTTTTAGTAGTCACTGATTGGCTGATTGCCCTGTGAGTATTAATATTATTATAAAAACGTCTTAATTTATATCCCACATGTACAAAAAACTAGAGAGCAGATTCAACTTGGACTGAGTAAAAATTATAATGCATGAGTGTTTCTCTCTATGTTTTAACACATTTAACAGAAAACATATAGTCTATCTCATATAAATGTGTACAAAATTATTATATAATACTAAAAAAAGGCACTATACTCTCCCACAAATTCCTTTAAAGCAATAGTTCACCCAGAAATGAAAATTCTGTCATTATTTACTCTTTTCTTTCTGTTTTTTCTTTATTAGCACAATAATACAAAAACATTACAATAAAAAAATATAAAAAAATCAATTTAATGTCCAGGAAGATACAAGAAGCCAATTTAGAGGCCAAAAGGCTTATTTAGAGCCTCTACCTAAATAATAATAATAATAATAATAATAATAATAAACAATAACAAAACAATTACATTCAACAAATGCTAAATTACTATTTCAAGTGAGTAATAATACACACAAATCAAATTACAAAATTACACAACCATAAAATAAAATTAAATCATACAATACAATAGAACAACATTAGAATTACAACAATATAGAATTACAAAACAACATTAAAGTGATTCCTTATACATCTCTTAAACCCTGTTAAAGAGGAACGATTTTTTACTATGTGAGATAAATCATTCCATAATTTAATACCCCTAAATCTAATTAAGTATTGTGCTCTATAAAAAATGAAACGACTTTGGGAAAATTAAAACGAGTAAAACAATAATGAACCTATGAATTTTCTTGAAATGATCTGGCATGTTGCCTTCATTTGAATAAATCTTGTACATAAAGACAGACATATATTTGGAAAATGTTAATATCATAGATGGAAAGAATAGATCCTCCACTTGTTCCAAACCTATTTAAGTTTCTTTCTTCTGTTGAACACAAAGTCAGATATACTGAAAAATGCTGGAATAAAACAACCATTTGCTTCTCTCTCTCTCTCTCTCTCTCTCTCTCTCTCTCTCTCTCTCTCTC
>CAIGQZ010034999.1:13142834-13155588 GCA_903798205.1 Danio tinwini | reverse complement strand
CATAAGAAGCACTTGAATGTGAGTAAATTTTCATTATTGGGTAAACTGTCTCTTTAAATAACCATTTTTAAGTTCTTATCCAACAACATTCATAACCAGGTATACATGAATCACTGCATTTTAATATACGACCACTAGAGAGCGTACTTAACATTAGTGCATGTACAATTTATTTTACATGGTCCTGTGAAGTGCTTGGCAATGTTCATATTTATTCAATGTTTGACAATCTCAATGTAAACATAAGAAGAGGGCAGGACATAGAGTAGCTCCTCCCCTTTAAAAAAACAGCCAATAGAGTGTTGTTTTTATCACAGCTCTGCCAGTGAGAGTGGTTGAGCTCAAGCACATCAAATGAAACACAAATGAAAAGAAGGGGGTGGGGCATGTCAGACTCTAGAGAGCATTTGATTGGTTATGATTTGATGAGAAACTGAAGTATGATGTGAAGTCAAATTGATCTATTTGTGCCAGGGGTCACCAATCTCGGTCCTGGAGGGCCGCTGTCCCTGCAGGGTTTAGCTCCGACTTGCCTCAACACACCTGCCTATGTTTTAAGTATACCTGTAAGACATTGATTAGCTTGTTCAGGTGTGTTTTATTAGGGTTGGAGCTAAAATCTGCAGCACACCGGCCCTCCAGGAACAAGTTTGATGACCTCTGATTTAGGTGGAAATGACAAACTGAAAGCTTTGGATGTTTATATCAGTTTAATATATTGAAAATGCGAATGGTGTCACTGTTTTGGTGCACACTAGAAATCTTTAAGACTAACACACTGATACTAAGCTTAAGTTTTTTTTTATTTTTGGGTGAACTAACCTGTAATGGGAATGTGACACTGACAACAGAGGTGAGGATCCAAATGCAGGGTTTTATTAACAGGATGGTCAGGCAAGCAATGATCAACCGAGGAGCAAACAGATGTATAAGGGCCATCCAGAGTTGTAGTAAAAAAAATAACAGGCAGATGGTCAGAAGTAGGGATGGCTGACGTGAAACTGACGTTTCGACACAGTGTCGAGATCCCGAAGCGCAAGTGTTTCGAAACACTGCATCAAAGCATGGTCCGAAACACTCAAGTCACGTGACTAAAGTGTTTCGAAACACTTGGTCATGTGACTAAAGCGATTCAAAGCATCGATCAGCTCAGAAGCGTTTCGAGACCTGCCAAATGCGCATTTGACTGACAGGGTCTGACAATTCTTCTGTCTGTTATGGCCTAGTGGACCGTGCGTGTTCATGTTGTAACTGAGCTTCAAATTACTTTTGGGTTCGAATCCCGACTTCTACAAATACTCTGAAATCATGATTTTATGTATTTTAATCATGTTACTGTTTTATGGTGTAGTCCAAATAGGATACAGCTGCTGATACGCCATCAATACAGCATCGTTTTTGTAACACTGTAAAACAATAATTCATTTTTTACAGTACTCTGATGGTTGGGTTTAGGTTTTGGGTAGACGTAAATAAAATACAATAAATGGGAAATTTAATGAATAATATAAATAATTCTTGTTAACTTCTGGCCACAACCGTGTCTGATCTAGCAACAACCCTGTTTCATGACCAAAACAAGACATATTTATTCACAAAGTGTTTCGGATTCGGGTGTCAGACCAATGTTGAAACAAAACGATACAAGAACAGAGCCATTCAAACTGATATTAAAGCATTTCAAAAGAGCTGTCTCAGCCTGGATTCAAACCCAGTATGCCCGCATGATAGTCAGGAACCCTAACCGCTCCGCTAAACCACTTGAGAGTTTAATTTACAAAGTGGAGTTTAATACCTCAATTTGCTCAACTGTTCTTTGCTGACACTGTTCCAGTGCAATACATAAAAAATGACCACTAGGTGTCACCATAGAGTGGGGTTTCAAAACGTTTCGTAGCTTCGACACATTTGCTTCGACTGTTTCAGTGTTTCATGAAGCCTCGCTTTGCCCACCACTAGTCAGAAGGCTGGCAGCAGACAGGGAGAAACAGAAAAACGAGGGTCAAAACAAGACACAGGAAACACATTGTAATGTCACTATAACAGATAACATTACTCAGCAACAGTGTGTGTGTTTGTGCTGCTTATGAAGTGCATTAATCAGTCCTTGAGCAGCTTCAGCTGTGGGAGTTTAATCAGTCATGATCTGGAAACGGTTGTATGTGTGTGTTGCATGACTGGGTGTTGTAGTCCATAACAAGGCGGATTTGTAGTTCATGTGAATGTGTGTGTATTTATCAGCGATCTCTGGTTGTAGATCGCTGGTGATCGTGACATAACCCTTTAAGATATGGAAGGTCATTAGGTTTGGATGGACTGAACATAATATACACGTCGTATTAACTAGAATCAGATATTTACAAATAGATGAACATACTGTACAGGTTGCTATTGATATAATCAGCAGTGGTGGAAAGAGTACTGAAAAATCAGACTTTAGTAAAAGTACCATTACTTGCCTATAAATGTAGTTCAAGTAGAGTAAATGTATCTGCTGTAAATAGTACTCAAAGTATGAGTAAAAAGTAGCCCTTTCTAAGGTACTCAATATTAGTGAGTAGTGAGTATTATGCTGTGAAAAGTTGTTGTGTTTACATGTAATTTGTGCATGTGTGTGTAAACGTAACATTCTGTAGTTATTTAGTTATTGCCCAGAAGGCACACAACATCATGAGACATTAATAATAGGTTAGATTTAGGTTGTGATGTCAGGTGACCAAAATAATTGTCAAGCCAGCAGCTAAGGACAACGTTATTTTGATGTCTAATAATGACGTCAAATGACGTTGATATTTGGTTGATTTTAGGTTGTTAGAAAGTGACCAACATCCAGCGTCGGGCCAACATCTTAAATCAACGTCATATTGACGTCAAATACTGACATTTATTCATCAGGTACGGCAACCAAAATCCAACGTCTGATAGACGTCATAAAGGGTAACGTTCACACAATGTCAAGCTGTAACATCATTAGATGTTGATATTTGGATGATTTTAGGTTGGACATTGAACATTGACTGGCCTGACGTTGAGTTCTGACGTCAACCGGATTTTCATTTCCAAACAAAATGCAAAGTCCCCATGACGTTAGAGTTCAACGTCAATCAGACGTCATGTTGACGTACTGTGCCTGCTGGGTGTTTAAGGCCATTTTGGTCATCATACAGTAAACATCCGTCATCTTCTCATCAGTGACATGCATCTAAACAGTCTCTGGGTCAATGCGTGTAAAGATTTTGAACATCTTCATGGACACTTTTAATACTTCCAAACAGTTTGCTGCAATTATAAAGTGCACACGTCTTGAGGTAGTTCACTATGATGTGATTTACCTTCTATGGTATGTGTAATTTGATTGGACAGGATTCACAGGACCGATTTTTCTAATCCCCATAGACAAGAAAAATAAAGTAGTGACTGAAGGTTGAAAGAAAGTAGTGGAGTAAAAGTACAGATACTGCACAAAAATGTGCTCAATGGAAAATAAAAGCACACATTTATAAAACTACTCAGTAAATTACAATTCCTGAGTAAAACTACTCAATTACAGTAGTCTGACTATTTGTAGTTAGTTACTTTACACCACTGATAATCAGGCATATGCAAATAGATATGAACATAATATACAGGTTGTTATTTGCTATAAACAGGAATTAAAAATAGATATGTATTTAAATGAAGGTGTTTTGTTTTTCTTTGAAGACAGTCTGGCACCATTCGTGCTTTAAATCCAAAGCTTTTGAGCACACTATAGCTTATAGATATCCTTAAAACTGCTAGTTACTGATACTAACATCTAACAAATGTTATTTTCATTTCACGGGACCTTTAAGAAGCTAATTATGATGAATATTAGTTCTAAATGGACCCCTGATTAATCAGTGACTAAGCCGAAGGAAATTATTATTACGCCCAAATGTAGATTCTCTCCTTCATGTAAGGAGGAAATTCAGAATGCAGCTTTCTACATTTGTACAGTTCAGTTTATTGTATAAAAAAGCAAATCAGGGTGGCTCGATGGCTCATGGGTTAGCACTGTTGCCTCACAGCAAGAAGGTCACTTTTTCGAGTCCTGGCTGGGTCAGTTGGCGTTTCTGTGTGGAGTTTGCATGTTCTCCCTGGGTTTCCTCCGGGTGCTCTGATTTTCCCCAAAGTCCAAACACATGCGCTACAGGGGAATTGAGTAGGCAAAATTGGCTGTAGTGTATGAGTGTGTGTGTGTGTGTGTGTGTGTGTGTGTGTGTGTGTGTGTGTGTGTGTGTGTGTGTGAATGAGTGTGTATGGGTGTTTCCTAGTACTGCGTTGCAGCTGGAACTGCATCCGCTGCGTAAAACATATGCTGGAATAGTTGGTGGTTCATTCCGCTGTGGCGACCCCTGATAAATAATGGACTACGCCGAAGGAAAACGAATAAATTAATGATAAAGCAAAGCTGATGTGTTTGACCGCCTGTATATTGATGCAGAAATGACGCAGCGCAGCAGCTGTGTTTAATCCAGGGTCAGCCAAACGTGTGCTCATCCAAACACTATTACAAAGCTTCTTTGAGGAAGGATGAAAATACACATGGCATATTCATGACAACAACAGTCTCATAAACAGGCAGCTGGCCTGAACATGCAAACACACCCACACTTTTTCCAGGAAGATTTTCCTCTCAGGGTTTGATTGGCACCAATGTAACTAGAGCTTTAAGCATTATCGTTTAATCTCAGGTGTTTATGTGTGAGGAATTCTGTGTAAAGGGATATAGTTCATTTAAAAAGGAAAATTCGGTCATGTTTCCATCCAAAGATGTGACTTAAAGGCGACCTATTATGCAAAAATCACTTTAGTAAAAAGTTTAAACACAGTTGTGTGGTAACAGTCTGTGAATATAACCAAGTAAACATTTATTAATTGTATTTCTTATAATCACACTTAATTAAAACAGTCTGCTGAAACACTTTGATCGACATTCTCTCTTTGTATGTCATCAGAGAGTGAAACTCCTGCCCACAGTGACCGTCTCTCCCTCATTAGCATAGGACGTTAGTCTTGTTTTTGAATCTGCCACTATGCTGACATGCAGGCATTTGTAGCCCTGCCCCCTTTTGAAAAGGACACAATCTCATTTGCATTTAAAGAGACAGTCACCAATTAGGATCAAAGCCTAAAAGGGTCAGTTTCAAAGAGTTATAAGACATTATTTGTGTGATATTTTGAGCTGAAACTTCACATACACTCATCAGAAACTTATGTTACAACTTGTAAAAATGGGCATAATACATCACCTTAAAACTTGTGCGCAAAACTTGAATATCACTTTAATATTTTGTGAATAAAGCAGTCTTTCCGTCGAATGAGTGAAAGTCAATGCTATGGCAGTGCGATGCCAAAAACTTTTTGTTCCTTTTCACTCCAAGGATATTTTATAGGGACTTATTATGCAAGTTTGTGCATCGAAATCTTCAAAAACATTTTGAATGATTTGTGTGTTAAGGGTTTATCACAGCACACTCAAAATTTGACATGCACTGTTTGTTTAAACAACTTATTAGTTCAAACTCAGCTGATGATTAATAATAAAGCTTGCTGGCAGAGAGCCCTGAGCTTATGAGATCCTCGAGCCCTGGGCTCCTTCCCGTTTGCAGGGCGAGAGGGGAGTTTGAGCTCAGGTAGATCTTGATGAACTCTCCCCGGCTTATTTTTAGCTAAATGACGGATTTGAAAGACTGAGGAGAGGTGTACTCGCTAAGAGCTTGGCTATGGTATCAATTTGGGGAGTTCAATTTACTTAGGTTGCGTGTTTTTGGACTGTGGGAGGAAATCAGAGAACCCGGGAAAAACCCAAGTGAGCATGGTGAGCGAGCAAACTCCGCACAGAATCTGGTTTAGTGGGAACTTTCACCAGAGACATTCTTGCTGTAAGGCAACAGTTCTAATCACTGGGCCGCCGTGTCACCCATCTGGAAAGGAGGAGGAATGGGGGGTGGGGGGGGGGGGGTGTTTCAAGACAAAGATATTGAGAAAAGAAAAACTGTAGTTATTTATAGTGATTTAGTGAGGATAGTGAGGAATAGTGAGGATAGTGATTTATAGTGAGGAATCATCTGATTGGTGAATCAATCATGGGCTGATGCGGGGACAGCTGAGAACAATCATAAGCATATGATCCTCTCAAAATTAGTTTATAAATAAACTTCACAAAATGAGCCGAGTCAACACAATTCTTGAGTTCTTATTCTGACAACTTAATTGTTTTGTTCGATCCACTTACATTTGTAAAAACTAGTTAGTTAACTTAATTCCTTCATGTTGTTCCAACACAAATCGACTGTGTGGAATCCAGCAATTTTACAGCGTAGAGTTTAAGCATGCAAAATTCTGTCAGATGATGCTGTGACAAGGGGTGGGAAAAAAACAAGATGATGTGACTGATAAAACGATCATTGCGCTTCTGCATGTCTCAAGCACTGACATAATGCAAATTTGCAGGTCACCAAGCCTAAAATTTGGAATGTAGTAACATGTAAAACTTGTTGCACAAGCTTGAGTTTCCGGTCTGCCTTATTCATATGCATATCAGTGGAAGCCAATGCAAACAAACTGCAAGCTTTGGATGTTTATATCAGGTTTATATCTTCTAAATGCATATTTTGGCCCTTTTTGGTGCACACTAAATATCTTTAAAGACTAACATAGTGATACTAACATCATAGTGATACTAACATCTACTACAACTACTTTTTAGGTGAACTAACGCTTTAAGGTTTATTCATTCATTCATTTTCTTTTCGGCTTAGTCCTTTTATTAATTCGGGATTGCCACAGCAGCCAACCGCCAACTTATCCAACACATGTTTTACACAGCGGATGCCATTCCAGCCGCAACCCATCACTGGGAAACATCCATACACACTCATTCACACTTATACACTACGGACTATTTTTTTTATCTTACCCAATTCACCTGTACTGCATGTCTTTGGACAGTGGGGAAAACCACCTGGAGGAAGCCCACGCGCACGCAGGGAAAACATGCAAACTCCACACAGAAACACCAACTGACCCAGCCGAGACTCGAACCAGCAACCTTCTTGCTGTAAGGCGACAGCACTACCTACACTGCGTCGCCACGCTTTACGGTATGTAATGTAATTATTTAGATATCTAAATAAAGGTGTTTTTTTCAACATAGGCTCATTCTGAACTAGCAGCCATATATACATTTCTGAAGGTCACAAATTACGTAGCCAGATGTACATGTGGCAGCACTTCATCTTTATAACAAACGCTACAGGGCGGTATTGTGTTTGGATCAAACTTTTAATTTAAATGTAAAGTGAGTGTGCCTATTGAACAGGGAGAGGAAATTACTCTTCTTGGAGTTATTCTTGATAGTAGGTTAAAGTGGTCAAAACAGATCAATAGGATGGTAATAGTTATGGGTAGAGGTTTATCAATTATTAAGAGATGTGTACAATTTTTTACCACAGTACTGTATCTCTCAAATTGTTCAGGCAATTGTTTTATCTAGATTACTGTCCAGTGGTATGGTCGAGTGCATCAAGTAAAGACTTACAGTTAGTCCAGAATAGAGCTGCACAACTAATTTTACACAGCAATAGAGTTAATATTATGAAAATGCATAAAACTTTAGGTTGGTTATTGGTGAAGGATGGGGTAATTGTTTGTCTGCTGTGTTTCATGAGAAATATTTCTGTCTCAAGAGTTCCAAGTGTATTGTACTGTCAACTTTTGTATAGTAATGCTAGTCATAATTTTAACACCAGGCATGCGTCAAAAGGAAATTTATTTGCTTCCTGTTTCAAAAACTAGGCTAATGCAAAGCAACGGACTGTAATATAGAGGGATGACAACATGGAATGAATTGCCATCAGACATTACATGCTTTATAACAAGTAAAATGAGGTTTAAAAAATAATTTAAGACACATTTAATGGCACAATATTAAGTGGATTATTGATCTGGATGTTATGTATGAATTTTGTATTTTAGTGTTTTTTATTGGTCTTATTGTTTTCTATTAATATAATTTTGTTTTGTGTTCGATGGACCTCAGGAAGAATAGCCACTACCTTGGTAGTGGCTAATGGGGATCCTGATAAATATTAAAATAAAAAAATATGGCGCCGTTCCTTTCCATGCTTACCAGCTGACCACTTACCTCCGTATGGGTGGCTTTCCCGCTGTTACCAGTTTGTCCAGTGGCTTGCCATGTAGGTCGGCGGACTTGTGACGTGGAGTTGACCATGACGACAGGGTTTTAGTCCAGTGAAGAACTGTTTCAGAAAGCAGGTAAGACAAAAACAAAAGGCAAACAATAAAATAAACAAGTAAATAACAGGGTGAGAATGTGGTAAAATCTAAAAATGTGGTAAAAATTAGGCGTCCGTGAGGGCTTTTAGTTTTTCTTTAATTGCTTTTGAAAACACTATTGTTGGGTTTAGGGCCAGCGGCCTCTGGTGGATTTACGTGAAAACAGCAGCCGTGAATGACACTCGCAAGAGAAATTTGAGATCTTAAAAAGCATACACAGCAGCCTCTGGTGGATTTACGAAAACAAAATATCTTGGGACGTATTTGGTGGTCTCTAGAAATGTATATAGGAGTATGTGTTCAGAATGAACCTGGGTTGTTGTTTTTTTTCTTCTCTGAAGGCAGTCTGGCAACATTTGTGCATATCTGTTAAACCTGTGAGAGACATTACAGCACGCCTGCCTCTGGGTCTCTTCTCATTGTGTTTATTTATATTTATCTCTACTTCACACACACATTGTTGCTGGTATGTGTTGTATGCGAGGGAGGTAACAATAGCATGGCTATTGTTAGATCAGACCACAGCTGAGATGAAGGCCTTGGAAAGGAAAACAGCAATAAGGTCAGAGGCTCATGGAGGTAATCTAACCATTTCTCCATGCACAAACCGGAAAAATCTAGTTTGGTTAAAAATGCAGTATAAATACATACAGAGGGTCTAATAAGTGACACTTTCACACTTCAATTCAGCTCCACTTTTTGCCTGATGGACTCAGAAGACAATTACGAGGCAAAGTAGGTTAACATCATGGTTAAAAATAGCCTTCTGTGAATTTCTTTTTCTTTTTCAAATAATTCCCAAATGATGTTTAACAGATTCAGGAATTTTTCACAGTATTTCCTATAATATTTTTTCTTCTGAAGAAAGTCTTATTTGTTTTATTTTGGCTAGAATTGTTGTTGTTCTTTTTTAAAAACCATTTTAAGTAGGGATGTCTCAAGTCCGAGTCATTGAATTTTGAGTATCTGCCGATACCGAAACCCATCCGATACTACTATACATAAAAAAAAAGCAAAGAAGAGTGAAGAAACAGATCCAGGATGTTCCTTATTCTTTAATGAAATTTATTTTAACATCCAACAACTCTGTTTGTTTGTTGTGTTAAATGTAGCCTTTTTCTTTCCACCTCTTGCAATTCCAAGTTTACATATCTCATAGCTTGCTATAGTAATGTTGTTGTCATCAACTTTATAATACCTCCAGACCACGGCCATACTCGCGTTTTCCGCTTCAAGCTGCTTCCGTGTTCTACTTTAACTAATAGCGTCTCTGCAACAAAGTAATGTTATGCTGCATGCGTTGTTGTTTCTGTGTGACATCAAGAAGTCTGTGCCACCGCATAAGTATGTGTTAAAAATAATGAGAGTATATATATATATATATATATATATATATATATATATATTCGAGACCTGATCAGGAGGTAACATCCAATTCCAATCGAGTCTGAAACTGTGTGATCTGGCCCAATTTCCGATCGCTTGATCGGATGTGGACATTCCTAATTTTAAGGTCAATATTATTAGCCCCCTTAAGCAATATTTTCTTTGATTGTCTCCAGAACAAACCTCTGTTATACAATGACTTGCCTAATTACCCCTATCATTACCCTAATTAACCCAAGCCTTAAAATGTCACTTTAAGCTGAATATCCTGAAAAATATCTAGTCAAATATTACCACTCGAGAGTGAGTAAATAATGAGTAAATTATTTTTTTGGGGGGGTGAACTAACTCTTTAACAGAACCTTAACAGAAGTAATCAATAACATGAACATCACAATCTTTAACAACATTTAGCTTGCATAAAAGATAAACTAAATCCTCTCATCACAGGCCTGTAGCCAGGGGGGGTTCGGGTGGTTAAAGGCCTGTGATGAGAGGATTTAGTTTATCTTACACCCCCCCCCCCCCCCGCCCCCCCCTCTCCCCCCCCCCGCCCGCACCCCCCCCCCCCCCCCCCCGTTAAAGAGTTAGTTCACCCCCCCAAATGACAAAGGTCGAGAATTTGTCCCAGACTTGAGCTCATTTGTCTTATTTTGACTACTAAGACATCATAGGTTGGGAAAATAACCCATCAAAAGCTTTAAGACCAAGCGGAATCTGCCGTAAGGGAAGTCAACTTTCGCTACTGCATTGTTGTTAAATAGAGAAACATTTTACAAGCAACTTTTATTCTAAATCTTGGACCTTATTCTTGAAATAAAAATAAACAAATCTTAATACTAATTAGGTTATTTTTGTTATCCATGAATTTTCAAATGTACTTTTTTACATGAGAGGCTAGAAAAATTATTATTATTATTTTTATGTTTTAATTGTTCAATATTCAAATGGCTGAATTCTGACAATGTTGAATGTGCTGCTTAGTTTGTTTTTTTGCCTAATAAATAACAAATAGGTTACAGTTTTTAAATTAAAACTTTAATTCATAAAGTTATGAATGATGAAAAAAAAATGTTTCATTTATTTAATTTTTGTTCCCATCGATATATGATGTAATAAAGTTGTATTTTAAAAATAAATATATATAATAAATATATATATATATATATATATATATAACCACCCCTTTCACCAGGCTGGCTACAGGCCTGCATCAAATCAACAAGAACAATGCCCATAAATGTGACCTATGAGTTTCTGCTTTCCATATTCAGTGCACTTACTATGCATTGCTCAATTTCTGTATGGGTAAAAAGCAATATATTATCAAAAAACATAACTCAGGCTTTATTAAAATATCTATTTTTTGGTGATTTTAAAATCTGTGGCGGTGGCGCAGTGGGTAGCATGTTCGCCTCACAGCATGGCCTTTCTGTGTGGAGTTTGCATGCTCTCCCCGTGTTCGCGTGGGTTTCCTCCGGGTGCTCTGGTTTCCCCCACAAGTCCAAAAACATGTCGTATAGGTGAATTGGATGGGCTAAATTGTCCGTAGTGTACGTGTGTGAATGAATGTGTATGGATGTTTCCCAGTGATGGGTTACAGCTGGAAGGGCATCCTCTGCATAAAACATATGCTGGATAAGTTGGCGGTTTATTCCGCTGTGGCGACCCCGGATTAATACAGGAACTAAAGCCAAAAAGAAATTGCATGAATGAAAATCTGTGGCTATTCTTATTTGTTTATCCCACTTAAGTGCAAATAAATCTGATGTTAAAGGTACAGTTCACTGAAAAAATTTATTTACTCATCATTTACTCACACTTCCAGTGGTTCTTACCTTTTATGAGTTTCTTTCTTCTGTTCGACACAAAGGAAGATATTCTGAAGAATGTTGAGGAACAAATCTGCCACTGACGTCAATAGCAGAAACAAAAATTACTAAGGAAATCCACGACTTTCTCCAGCATTCTTGAATATATCTTCCTTTGTGTTCAACAGAAGGAACAAGTAGAGTAAATGAAGACCAAATTTTCATTTTAAGGCATTCTATTCCTTTAATGCAATGGCAGATGGCACTAAAGTGATGCCAATGCTGAATTTCTTAAATGTCTACTAATATTTAGTCTATCATTTTATCTGTGGAGTGCATTTTCTCTTGACATGCATTCCTGTTTAGGATCTGTCAGTGGTTTTAGAGGCACTCAAATCATCCACTTGAGCCCTTTTTATCGCTATCAGAGGAGGTTTTATCTCCTGCTTTTGGCTTAGACTTGATGACCATGGACTTTACAAGGTTGTGTTGAAATCAAACTGAACTATTTGTCAAAGACTACATCCTATAGTCTTCAAATGATTACATTGCATATAATTTATCCTCCGTTAGATGCAGAGAAACGTGAGAGGTTACATAATCTCTGTCTGCTTATGCATTTGAAGACTTGATCAGCTGTTTGAGGCATTTGCGGTCTCCAAACAAAGACTGCTGCATTTGTTGGTTGTAAATTCAAAAAGAAAATTGAAAGTGTGTTGTATGTGTTCAGCTGGTCAGACTCAAGCTACAACCTTGCGCTATATGCCAATTGTAACAACGTCTACCAAAAAGGTTTGAAACTAATTCTATATGTTTCATGTAACCTTCTCAAAAGAGGTCAGGAAGCTCCAATCCTGCTCTCTCTGTGTGCTATTTTTTATGTTTTTTATCATTGGTTTAAACATTAGAACAGCAAACTTTAATGCATATTTGACCCGCTGGTGGCACTGGAGGATTTGAAAAAGTAATTTGCCGAATTTGACAATGTTTCTCTCCTTAAAGGTTTTAAAGAGCCCCTTATATGCATTATAAAAGGGTCATACTTTGGTTTTGGGGGCCTCCAACAACAGGCTGATATGCATGCAAAGTCAAAAAAACACGTTCATTGTCTTATAATATGCATTTATTTTTACCTAACTATCCGAATTATTATTATTTTTTTCATTATTTGGTTAGTCATTCTTTTTTTCAATCAATCAATCAAT
The DNA here is from genome assembly GCA_903798205.1 of Danio tinwini. Classification (NCBI taxonomy): domain Eukaryota; kingdom Metazoa; phylum Chordata; class Actinopteri; order Cypriniformes; family Danionidae; genus Danio; species Danio tinwini. The sequence goes on along the minus strand of CAIGQZ010034999.1, from coordinate 13,142,864 downwards.
CAATCAATCAATCAATCAATCAATCAATCA
>CAIGQZ010034999.1:13123158-13142434 GCA_903798205.1 Danio tinwini | reverse complement strand
AAAACAAACATCAAAAGTTTAAAATCAATTCGGAACTTAACAGGGAGTGGAGGGAATAGAGAATTGTTGTCAAACTTTAGCTGACTGAAGCTCACTGAAGGAAGGTAGTCTTCAAAATCCCATAATAGGGGCTCTTTAAAGTTATTAGCATAAGCACAAATACAATTAAACCTTTGGTGGCGCTACAGGGTTTGAAAGACAGACCCCACTAAAATTGTTAGCCTGAAGCCCCAAACTTGCTCTATATATGAGTTTACACAACGTTTTCCCAAATTGTTTGCTTGTTATTAATGAAAACATCAGTGCACTTTTGAGCAATTGATGGTATTACATTTTTTTGGCCAGAGTGAATATTCAACACTATCTTTGTCCAATTTTCAGAACTTTTTCCCAAATTTTTTAAATACTTTAATGATAATCCGTTGTGGTATTGAAGGATTAAAAAAAAGTTCCCTAAACTGGTCAAAAAGACTCTCTAACTCTGCTTTATCTATGTGTGACAAATTTGACATATGTTTACCATAATATTGTAAAGTTATTAGCATAAACATATGTACACTTTAAATTCTGACTGCAAAATTTACCCCAAAATTCATTCTGAAAATTCAACCAACATGAAAAAAAAAATTATAGTATACTTTTGTGTTTTTGACCCATACTAATTCTGTACTTTCTATTGTAACCCAAAGACTTACGTAATATATACAGTACATACTACAATACATACTGCAGTATGGTCAGTATTCATTAACAAAGAGTAAATAATATGTACATAAGCAATATCACATAAGTAGCAGTGTGATGTGGGTGTATATTGGCACTGGTGGAAAACTGCTAAACACATGCGGGCATTTCTTCTTTCTTTCTGCCAACACAGCACACATTCCTGATATGCGAGTCCCATCTCACACTCAATACACTACAGTTATATGGTATAATTACAACACTACAACATACAAAAGAGAGAGATTGACTTAGAATATCACTTACCAGTTTATTATTGATTTGAAAATTATTCCATTTTCTCTTAGGGCTTATTATACTGTCTCTTTGGATAATAATAATAAATAAATAGACACTATACTTGTAAACAAATCGCATAGTTGCAATCTAAACAACTACATTCTCGACTAAAAAAGCCTCAAAAGTACATGATGTTGCCCAACAGCTGTAATATTTGTCAAACTGTAGAGTGGCCTCTGCTTGTTGCTGTAAGTAGGCGGAGTAATACACAAGGGTGAAGGGTGAAAAGGCTGGTCGAGTGCTGTTACTGGCAGAATATCATACGGCTATCAGCCAATCAGATTCAAGAATCAGACAGAACTGTTGTATGAAGTATAATACGCTTACTGTATACACTCTTAGAAATAAAGGTACAAGAGCTGTCACTGGGGTGGTAACTTTTTGAAAGGTACATATTTGTACTTAAAGGAACCTCAAGGGTACATATTAGTACCTAAGAAGTACAAAAGACTACCTCTTAAAAATTTTAGGTACTAATATGTATCTTTGAGGTACCAATATATACCCTTTAAGTACAAATATGTACCTTTCGAAAGGGTACCACCCCAATGACAGCTCTTGTACCTTTATTTCTGAGAGTGTACTATGGTTTGAAAACACTATAGTATTTGTGGGTTGAGTTTAACAGCAACCAAATGTGACATTGACAGTCATTCTGACTGAATACAACAGTCCCAAATATTGTGTTCTTATATTAATCAAAACTTGAGCTTTTGTTTGAAAACAGAGCTACCATTTCATAACATCTCCTGGTTTGTACTCTAAAATAAGACATGCACACATTTGGTCACACTTTATAATGTTTCATTAGTTAATGTATTTACTAACATGAACTAATATGAACAATATTTGTAAGCATTTATTATTCATAGTTCAGCATTTGCCAATGCATTATTAACATCCAAAGTCATGCTTGTTGACATTAGTTAATGCACTGTGAGTTAACATGTATGACCAATAAACAAATACTGTAATAAATTCATGTTCATTAACGCATTAACTAACATTAACAAATGCATTATTAAAATCCAAAGTTGTGTTTGTGTAACAGTAACTTAACAAACCTGAATAAATACCAATTAATGTATTACTAATAGTTTGTTCATGTTAGTAAATACATTCCTAACATTAACTAATATAATCTTATTGTAAAGTGTTACCTTACATTTTAACATGCATACTGTAAATGACAGCAGTCTAGTCTGGAAGTATTAGCCTATAAACTAATACCAGAGTATGTAACTCTCCTGCAGTCAGTCACGTTATCAGGCGCAGCACGTCAGTGTAAAATGCGCCGGTACTCCTGTGCTCTACGGCTATATTTACCGTCACAGTCGCCATAAAAGGTCGTGAGAGTCGCCTGGACATTCCTGCCATTGCCAATATTATTTCTGTTGTGTGGACAGCAGCAGCAGCTCCTGGTCAGTTTGCGTCTTTGCTTGGATTTGGATCTTGCTGGACTTTCCCTGACGCGCTGCACTCAGATCTGCTTTCAGACCCTTGACAAGGTGAGATGATGAACTAATGAATGCATACAGTTGAATTCAGAATTATTAGCCCTCCTGAATTATTAACCCACCTGTATATTTTTGTTCCCCAATTTCTGTTTAACAGAGAGGAGATTAAAGGTTTAGAGAAGGGTAGTTTCAATAACTCATTTCTAATAACTGATTTATTTTTCTCTTTGCCATGATGACAGTACATAATATTTGACTAGATATTTTTTAAGACGCTTCTATACAGCTTAAAGTGACATTTAAAGGCTAAATTAGGTTAATTAGGCAGGTTAGGGTAATCAGGCAAGACATTGTTTAACAGTGGTTTGCTCTGTAGGCAATTGAAAACAAATATTGCTAATAATATTGACCTTAAAATAGGTTTAAAAAATGTAAAAACTGCTTTTATTGTAGCCGAAATAAAACAAATAAGGCTTTCTCCAGAAGAAAAAATATTATAGGAAATACTGTGAAAAAAATTCTAGCTCTGTTAAACATCATTTGGAAAATATATGAAAAAATTCACAGGAGGGCGAATACTTTTGACTTCAACTTTATGCGATGGCAGGTGAAACTTTTGTTTAATCTCATGGATTATACACAAATTGAAGGAGGGTGGATTTTATGTATATATTTTTACATGCACTAAAAAATGTTGGGTTGTTGTAACTCATTTTTGTGTCACTTACAGTTTTTTAACCCAGTTGGGTTCTGATGTGTTGATGGACACAAAAAATAATAATTTTGCTGCTTGTTCAAACTACCCATTTAAAGGTGCTGTATGTAAGTTTTTGACGCTCCTAAATACCATAATATGTGTGCAGATATTTAAAAAACATGCAATATGAACATTCTTGTTTATCTGAAAAACAATGCTGAAGTCAGATATTCTGCTTTGAAAATGTGCATTACGTGCTGGAACGCTGTTTTTGTTTTGGTCATTTAACCCACACAATGCCAGTTCAGCCAATTATATTTCAGAACCCGGGTTGGCTTGTTGGAAAACAGCGTATTTCATTCATTCAGTCAGGAAGGCTCTGAAAGTATGCGTCCACGACAGAAATGCAACCTCCAATGGACAGTAGCAGACTCTGAAATGAGACGCAGATTCAGAGATCCACATTAGGAGGTTAGTAATCAGCAAATAATATAAATCTTATGAACGTAAACATTAGATGAGCAGATTACATTGTAACCGCGTGTCCTAACAACATGCTATGTGATGACATATCACAGTTTGTTTGTTTGCACCAGACGAAACACGACATAAATTTAAATGCAGCCATTCAGAAGCACAGAATAGTGCACTTATTGCACTCCAACGAAATGGTAAGGTTTATCATCTAATTAATACATATTAAACCTCTTCAACATTATTAAATGTAGATGCTGAATCACTTCGTGTAGCTTTGCATTATTTAACAGCTCTAAAGTTCAATTTCAGACGGTTTATTTTATTGTCAAGATCTGAGGTGAACTATCTGCTGCTGCTTTCAGTATATGGCAATAAATGTCATGTAAAACGGCATTCAAACACGCATTATCAACCCAGGCTTATTCTGAAACATAGTCATGTGGACATTTCTAAGAGTTCTGAGAGGCCACTGCATGCACTTTTCACATCTCAAATGTCTTTCGCGAGTGCCGTTCGCGCTTGCTGTTCTCGTGTAAACCCATCAGAGGTAGCTGTCGACTGATTGTCTGTGACTGAATGGCCAGACGGCCAATCGACTGACTGCCCCACCCTCCTCCTTCGCTAAACCCAACCAATTTTATCAATTGACCTGCCCACCCACTTACTTCCCTAAACCCAACCAACAGTTTACAAAAGCCGTCCAGAAAAAGAAAAGCCCTCGTCCAATTTTTATCACGTTTTGGGATTTTACCACATTCCCACCCTGTTATTTACTTGTTCATTTTATTTTTTGGGTTTTGTTTTTGTCTTTTCTGATTTCTGGAACCGCTCTTCCCCGGACTCGAACTTCATCATCGTCGTCGTGGTCAACTCCTCTCTGCGTCGCAAGTCCGCTGACGTAACATGACGAGCTAACGGGACAAACTGGTTGCTGCGGGAAAACCCTCCACAAGGAGGTGAGCAGTCAGCTGGTGAGCGTGAAAAGGAATGTCATCATACCGCCCGTAGCGTTCGTTTAAAAAAACAAAATTAAGTCATACGTACCTCCGGCTACATAATTCGCAGTCTCCAGAAATGTCCACGGGACTACATTTTCAGAATGAACCTGTGTTGCACATTATTAGCATTTAACACTGAATAAAGCACATGAGGTGTACCTGAGGTGATCATTGTTCACCTGTGAGAAATAGAAGCCGTTTCTAAAATATAAATTTTAGGTGTTGGTTAGGACAAAAACTCCTTTTATTATGAAAAAATATTTCTTCTATCACATGTCGTCGCTTTTGGTTAGAAAACGGTTAAAATCAGCCTCAAATCAGTCTTTAGGCTAGAATGTCAGGCACACTCACGTCAATCTGGCAACCTGCGCTTGCGTGGACTCGTCAAAGGAGGAGCCGAGTTAAAATGTGTTTTGAACCAGGTGTGCAACACCTAGTTCAACCACTGAGTGTCAAACTTACATACTGCACCTATAAAATGAGTTGAATAGGTTTTTTTTTTGCGGGACAACTCAATTGTTTTATGTTCAATGCACCTTAATTTGATTAAGTTGATTTGTGTTGGGATAACATGAAGGAATTGTGTGGAACCCAGCATTTTTTACAGTGAAGTTTTGAATCTTTTCAAAACTACAAAAAGAGCTGAAGACAGTGTCTGCGGTAAAGAGGACACAATGTCGGGATCGATACCGTTCTACCAGAAACACCACCGCCACTATGACCGATCCTACCGTAGCCGAGAAACGGAGTCTGCTATCAGCCAATACCAGCAGAGCTCCAGTAGTTATTCTGCACATAGCAGCAAAAACACCAAGGGGTAAGAGAGCATAAATCATCCCCTCTCCCATTACTTTAACTCAATCTGAAAGCCAGATCTTCATTTACCCCAATAATACACCTTTCCTTTCACCCCTGTAATACATGTGCGTTCACATTTAATATTGCGTGGTGAAGTTTTGTGGACAAAATCTAGCCGTTTTAATGGAAACATCATTCAGGGAACATTTACGTTCATTTATTTATCCATAGGGAAAGTGATATTTAAAGGGATAGTTCATCCAAAAATGAACATTTATAGTTAATTTACCCATCTTCATGAAGATGTAGGTGACTTTTTTTTGTTGTTCAAGTTATAATGAAAGAAGATTTTTAGCTGAATAATGCAAGTCAATGGTCACCCATTTTTTTTTAAATAAACATACCTAAAAAGTCCAAATTAATAGTGATGGCTCCGCACTGAGGTCTTATGAAGCAAAAAAATCTGTATGTGCAAGAAATTATTTACAATATTATTAGCCTTAATCCACATCCTTTCAATGAACAATGTCATTCAGATTTGAAAGATTTCCATATAGGTAAAGTGATATTTAAAGGGATAGCTCACCCAAAAATGAACATTTATAGTTAATTTACTCACAAGCCATTAAAGAGGTGACTTTTCTTTTTTAAGTGAAAATTAAAGAAGATTTTTTTGCTGAATCTGTGGAGATTCATATAATTTTTTGACAAAGACAATGGACATTATTAATTAAAAACGTATACAAAATTAGGCAATTCAAATAAACACATGCAAACGGCTCCTAATCAGTCTGTTAATGAACAGAAATGGAACATTATTTACAGTATTATTAGCTTGCATGAAATCCTTTTAATGGAGAGTGTCGTTCAGTTTTGGGGATTTTGCGTATAGGTAAAGTGATATTTAAAGGGATAGTTCACCCAAAAATGTACATTTATAGTTAATTTACTCACAAGCCATTAAAGAGGTGACTTTTATCTTCAAATGATTATTAAATAAGATTTTTTTGCCGAATCTGTGGAGATTCATATAACTTTTTGACAAAGACAATGGACATTAATAATATAAAAAATGATATTTAATTCAATTAAACAAACCGGTTCAAATCAGTAGTCGCGGCTCCTGTTAATGAACAGTAATGTAACATTTTTTACAATATTATTAGCTTTAATACACATGAACTCCAATTATTTAAATGGATCATGAATCATTTAAGCATCATTGAGTTTTGGAGGGAAAAAGTCGTTTTTTTCCAAAGGAAAAGTGATATTTTGAAGGGATAGTTCACTCCAAAATGAAAATGTACAGTTAATTTACTCACCATCAGGCAGTTGAAGATGTGGATGACATTTCTTTCTTCAGTAGAACATTAAAGAAGAGCTGAATCTATGCTCCTTGGTGGTTTATATAATGGCAGTTAATGGTGACAGGTTTAATAGATTAAAAATAAATACATACAAATGAGTCCAAGTTAATAGCAATGGCTCCTGATGACACACTGAGGTCTTATGAAACCAAATGATCAGTCTGTGTTAGAAAATAAACATTATTTACAATATTAGTACCTTTAATCTACACAAAACCCAATCAGTTTAATGGAGAACGTCATTCAGTTTTTCATAATTACATTTTTTTTGTCCAGAAGGAAAGGGATATTTAATAATAACAGACAAAAATTTAAAGACAGCTTTGTGATGATCAGCTTGACAGTCAACATGCTCTGATCTGTATTCAGTTCAACCTATTTTTACAATTATTGTGTTTAATAGTGGACTTTTGTGCAGAAAACTACATTACCCATGATGCTGTGCAAAAATCACACCAGTCAGAGAGTTGCGGAACTACAAGCTCTTCGAAGAATTGTAGTTCTTTTCCTCATTAAAGCCGTTAAGTTTATAGCCTTGTAACTTTTGTCTTTTATGTCTGATTTATTCATATATATATATATTTTTTAAGATTTAATCTGCCAATTCTCTTCATCGCTGGCTGGTTTAGTTAATGGCTTACAGTATATAACACTTTAACCAAGACATTTTAAAGTCACTATGGGAAAAATAAATAGAAAACAATACTTAGGGAACCAGTGATTCTGAAAAACAGTTTGGTTGAGTATATTATTGAGTATATACTGTATATATGGGGAAAAAAAGTTGACCATTGACCACTGTTGTTGACTATTTTCATATATACAAATTAAATAACATCTGATGTTTGCATATGTACAGTTGAAGACGAAATTTGTAGCCATGATGACAGTACATCATACTTTACTAGTTATTTTGCAAGCTTAAAGTGCAATTTAAGGCCAAACTAAAAGAATTAAGACTTTTTCCAGAAGAAAAAATATTATAATAAATACATCACTTGGTAAATATGTATTTTAAAATAATACAAATTTCACAGGAGGGCTGATACTTTTGTATTAATGACCTATTTATCTCAGATAAAGCAATTTAATTGGCTGTTGTGTCAAAATGGGCATGTGTACTTTATAGTTCCACATATCCATATTTTGTTTGCATTATAGTTGGTCACATGAATTTATGGCAACTAAAATTTCGATGCATTGATTATACATACACTTCTGTCCACAAAATTTCCCCACAATTTCTCTAATGTGATCGCACCACATCCTTCATGCGAAGGTAAAAATGACCCACTACTTTTACCCCTGTTTTGTGTAATATGTGCTAATATCTGTATCTCCTATTCATCCTAAAACACCATTAAACCATTGGTGTATTCTGCATGTAGTGTACTCTTTTTGACACTTATTATATGCAGTGTATTCCTCAGTTGACAGATCATTTTCATCTATTTGGTATATTGGTTATGCTTTAAAAAAAAAAAAGATGTGCTTTCAAAATGGTCCAATACGTGTGTTTGTTTGGCATTGACAAAGGTCAGCACTTGACCAAAAAGTTTGCCTTATTTTCAGTAAACTGCTTGTCATTCAATCTCACTGGTGTCTTTTTGTTTTTTGATGTTTGAGAGTTTTGAGTCATTTGTTATTTCACCCTACTGGGTTGCAGCTGGAAGGGCATGTGCTGAATAAAAGATATGCTATATAAAGGTGGTTCCTTCCACTGTGGTGACCTTTGACAAATAAGGAACTAAGCCAAAGGAAAATGAATGAATGAATGAAAAAAATAGTGCCATTGGAGTGGGAAAAAAGGGGTTAGTTCACACAAAAATTAACATTCTGTCATCATTTACTCATCCAACACTCATTCCAAACATAGTTTCTCGTAACACTTTATTTAAAGGCAGTGTTCATAAGACTTCACATGTCATGAATTTGAAGGAGATTTTAAAGGGCACCCATGGTGAAAAATCTACTTTTCAAGCTGTTTGGACAGACATATGTGTAGGTATAGTGTATAGACCGTCATATTGGGGTGATATAAACACACCCAGTGCTTTTTTTTTCAATTTAACATCATACAAACGCTGGACCAATTAAAGCAGTTTTGAGACCGACCGCAACTTGACGTAGGAGTGCGATCCCCCTGCCCACTGAATTGATTGACAGCTGCGTATTAACATGTCTCCGTAGTAACGTGTATAATCATATCCACAAGACAGGACGTGCGCAAATCAACCGTAAATAAAATGTCTGTTCAGTTCGCTAGGATCATCAATCATCATCAAATGTGATCAAGAGTGAGTTTTATACGTTTAAAATATTTTAAAACAGTGCATGTTAATGAATTACAGCCATTTACCTCAGATTAACTTCATCAGCACAGCCACGTGTCAGAACAATTATACAAGAAGACGCTTCAATCCCGGTTTGTGAACATTAAATCAGGTTTATTTTGTACATTAACGTAACAGATATCCATACAGCAGTGGAGATTAACCTGTATACGGTCACATTTGCGTGCAAAGACAGTGCAAAGCTAAACACTCGTGCTGCATGTATGTGAGTGTGTGTCTGCGCTGTGTGTGTGTGTGCGTGACCTTTGTAACGACATTGTGTGTGGCTCATCATTGCAGCTCCACAACAAATGCATCAAATACTCCTTGGTAAAGGTCTTACTGTAGTATTTCTCACAAACGTTAGGTGAGATCTGCTTCCTTTAGGTCTGTGTCAGTTGTCTGAGGCAGCCGAGGGTGGAGACTGAGGCACGCTGACAGGCAGGTGGGAATAGTGGGCGGGGAGGACTAGCCTTAAAGGCGCAGTACACAAAAACAGCTGCTGAGAGCTATAAAATACAAACTAGTGAAAGCTGTAATAAATAATCTGATGGGTGTTTTGAGCTGAAACTTTACAGACACATTCTGGGGACACAAAAGACTTATATTAAATCTGGATAAAGGGGTAACCTAGGTGCTCTTTAAGTATGCTTATGACAACAATCCAACTGCTTTAGACAGTGTCATTTGCTCAGTTATACTATGCAAAGATGACATTGTTTGAGATGTTTTTCATGACAATTGGAAATAAGCAGCTACATAATAACCTGTCTTTGTCTTCGTCATGAAAATTTGAGTTTAACAAGACAACAAAACTTGTCATAAATCTGTCATTAACATGATTGTGAGGCCATTATAATTGTGTCATGAATATTTTTGTGATCACTTTTTTTCAGTGAAACAAACTGAATTTGTCATTCAAATTTCTCAATAAAAGCTTCAATACAGTCAAATAATTTTATAACAGCGTCATTATTATTTAATGACATTTAATAATGATTTAATGACACATTTAATTTGTACCACTGTAGTTAAAATATTAATGATGCTGTTATAAAATTATATTGGCCTGATGACAATTATGTTTATGACTGATTTATGACAAGTAATGTTGTCTTGATAATGCCGAGCTGTCATAAAAAAGACAAAGACTTCTTAAGGTTATGATGTATTTGTTTATGTCAAGTTGTCATAGAAACATCTCAAACACTGTCATCTTCACATTTAAAATGACATAACTCAGCGAATAACACTTAATTAATTGTCAAAAGAGAGCATAAAATCTCATTCATGATGTTTCATGTCCTGATTATAAAGGTTTCATGACAGTCATATGAACACTCTCCCCAAATAATGTGTAACTTTTTTGTAAGTTTTTTGTGCAGTTTAGAATGCAAAAAAATTAATAAATAAAAATTAATATATATATTCATTCATCCATTTTCTTTTCGGCTTTGTCCCTTTATTAATCTGGGGTTGCCACAGTGGTATGAACCTCCAACTTATCCAGCATATGTTTTACGCAGCGGATGCCCTTCCAGCTGCTACCCATCACTGGGAATATATATATATATATATATATATCTATATATATATATATATATACACCGGCCACTTTATTAGGTACACCTGTCCAATTGTTTGTTAATGCTAATTTCTCATCAGCCAGTCACATGGCAGCAACTCAATGCATTTAGGCATGTAGACATGGTCAAGACGATCTGCTGCAGTTCAAAGTGAGCATCAGAATGAGGATGAAAGGTGATTTAAGTGACTTTGAACGTGGCATGGTTGTTGGTTCCAACGGGCTGGTCTGAGTATTTCAGAAATCTACTGGGATTTTCAAGCACAACCATCTATTAGAGTTAAAGAGAATGCTCAGGAAAAGTTATCCAGTGAGCAGCTGTTCTGTGGGTGCAAATGCTCAGTACCTTGTTGAATCTATGCGATGAAGGATTAAGGCAGTTCTGACGGCAAAAGGCAGCGGGTCCAACCCGGTACTAGTAAGGTGTACCTAATAAAGTGGCCGCCAAGTGTAAATATCAACAGCAGCTTTTCCCAACATTCTTCAGAATATCAAGTTTTGTGTTCAAAAGTAGAAATAAATTAATTAAAGTTGAGTGTGAGTAAATGGCGTAGAAATTATAATATTTGGGTGAACCATATACTATTCATAATAAACATTCATTTGAACATTTATGTCTTTCTTTGGTACCTGCATAGAGTGCTTCTTGATTCAAAACTTGCTCTATTTTCTGTGGCTTGGATCTGCGTCTGTTGTGTGATTTACACCCTTTGGTCATGTGACTGTTGGCTCGTTCTTGTCTTGCTGGGTCACTCTGAATGTCAGAATGTAAGGTTATCTTCTGTCTTGTTTTGGGAGTTATGCAACTGTAGCCTCAAGTGTATGCGCTACAACAACTTGCACAGGTTGAAATCTTCCAAAAGCTCGGTCGTGATTTTACTGGGTTCTTTATCTCCGTTCTGTGCGGTAATATAAATAACATTCATAGCATAGCTTCGGACTTCATTTGGTGTCTTTGACATCATGGTGTATATATAGAGGCTACAGAAGCAGATGCTGTTATGTGTGTCGTATGCATTACGCATTTACATTTCTAAGTCACTGTACGTACAGGATGTGATTAAAGGGATAGTTCACAGAAAACTGAGTTTCTTTCTACAGTTGAAGACAAATTAAGATATACTGACGAATGCTGCCATTGACTTCCATAGTATTTTCCATTTCTACACTGCATAAATGATAAGTTTTCCGTATTTTGTGATTCCTGTTTTCATTTTTTTATTTAGTTATGCTTTTAATCTGCATTTTGTGATCTTGATCTTTCTTCCAACAACTTTTAACCTTGAAAAGTACAAAAATGTGACTTTTATGAACATTTTTAATAGTTTGCAGTGCTATATTGTCTGGGTTGGTGTTGTAGATTACGCTACAGAAACCTTGTAATAAACTGCCAGTACATTTTCTGTTATTTTAAAGACTTGTTTCTCTAGATATTATACATTTATATTATTTCAAGCCACTAAAATGTCAATAAAAGTCACTTTGTTCAACTGTAGAGTTGAATTTTCAACATCAGAAGTCGACAAAGCAGAGATCAACATCTTATAATGCAATTCACAACCGTAAATAAAGGAAAAAACTTATAAAACTTGGAAACTGTCAATTAACAGATAGTTTTTACAGTGTACTATGGATGTCAATTGCTCTTTTTTTCCAACATTCTTCAAAATATCTTGTATCTATGTATTGTATATAACTGGAAAAACATGTTTTATATGTAATTAGTGTTATCTCTAAATTAAACAGTAATTATTTTGTGATATTAAGGCTTTTAAATTGCATCATGGGGGCAGCATGGTGGCTCAGAGATTAGCACTGCTGCCTCACAGCAAGAAGATTGCTGGTTCGAGTCCCAGCTGGGTCAGTTGGCAATTCTGTGTGGAGTTTGCATGTTCTCCCCATGTTGGCGTGGGTTTCCTCTGGGTGTTCTGGTTTCCCCCAACAGTCCAAACACATGCGCTATAGGGGAACTGAATAAGCGAAATTGGCCGTAGTGAATGAGTGTATGTGTGAATGTGAGAGTGTATGGGTGTTTCCCAGTATTGGGTTGTGGCTGGAAGGGCATCCGCTGTGTAAAATAGTTGGTTCATTCCGCTGTGGCGACCCCTGATGAATAAAGGGACTAAGCCATAGGAAAATGAATGAATGAATGAATGAATATACTGTTATGATCTCAAATTTTTTTGTTGTAAAATATTATTATTATTGCTTGTGAATGTGTATTATGTGTTTGTGAGCAAACCAAAACAATAACAGTGGACTACAGGAAAGTATTGCTGCGTCCCAATCCACATACTTATACTACTCCCTAAAAGTATGTACTTATTTGTGGAGAAAAAATACATACTTTTGAGTGTGTAACAGAAGAGCATGCAAGCTTTGGGACGCACTACTTCCTCATTAACAGATCGATTTGTTGCTTAGTTATGAGCCCTGTCAATCATTCACATTTCTGTTGTATTTAATTTCCTACCTTATTGGAGAAGCAGCAGCAGGTTAATCTGCCATTCACGAGTCTTTCATGCAGAGAAATCTCCTCAGGTGTTTGGATAATTCTGCATTCAGACGTTAAAGGGCCATGAAACCCCCTGTCTCAGCAGGGTGTTTTCACACCTGTAGTTTGGAAAAAGTCAGGAAAAGTGGTTGTGTTCAGCTCCGTTTAGGTGGGAGTGTCGGGGGAGGGAAAGATGGAAGGCTTTGCAAATATGGGAGTTTCCGTTTGGGCACGCACGAGGCAAAACAAACACAGATGCAGGGGAGAAAGACAGTGACTGTGTTTACATGGACATCAGTAAACAAATTACTTGCCAAATTATTAATTTGTCGACTTTAACTGCAGTTTGGCACTTTCACTTTTTATTCAGGAACATTTCCTGCATGTTGCCTGTGACAAACGACATATTGTATGCGAGGAACTGCTAATCCAATGTTTGTTACCGCACGGCGAATGGGAGAAAACAAATCCTCCTCATCTCTCGGTAACTTAGATGACTCGGTAGGTAGCGTCAGAAAGCCGTGTGTGTATAGGCTATCCTGTCACAAAATGCGGCGAAAAATCCTGCACGGCGAATAGTTTGATCATGTTTACATTCGGAGAGCAGCATTTACAGCGGATCTTTCGGTCTATAATATTGTACTATAATATTGTACTATAATATTGCAGTGATATTAGCATACTGTAAACTTACTAACTAAATCGTTTTGACTATAGTATGTCTTTAAAAACTGAAAGAGCACTGCTGACAATACAAACTAACTTCTGAATGAACAAAGAACTGATCGCACACTTACCAAATCTGTAGAGACAGAACAGTCTCTCTGGAGCCGAGTCTTTTTTTAAAAGGAGACGAGCAGCAAATCCGGATTTCACCATTTCCAGATGTGAAAAGCTCTCGGGTAAAAATGTTCCTTGCAAACGCATTTCTGTCGCGTGCACTGTAATCCACATGAGTCCAGCAGCGCTCTCACAGCGGGAAAATGAAAACAAAACCTTTGTTGCAGCACATTAATGAACACAGCGCACTGATAAATGCAACACTGGCGACCCGTGTCACCAAATTCTTGTTCTTTCACTTGTTTTGGCAACACAGCGAGGCATCTCTCTGTCGTCTGAACACTGTAACAGGTCTCCGAAGCTATCGTGCATATTAATGAAGTTGCACGTCATACACAATTGAGCGTGCTGATTGGTTTGAACAAAGTCTTTCTCATGAATTAATGCCACACCCTCAGAGACGTCATGATGTACTGCCAGGTACAGACAGCCACGGATTTACACGCAAGTATCTCATGGTCGTGACGCAGCTTCAAAAAATTGTTTCAAACTGGAAGAGCGAATTTGCTCAAAATAACGCAAAAACAACCAGTTTTCACTTTTTAGTGCAATATTTGTGTCCTCATAGTGTTTATAGCAGTGTGGGACACATATATGACTGTCAACTGCTCAACACATGTGTTCTGGTGTTTCGTGACCATTTAATGTCCAAACACGTCTTTATAGAAGTTCAGTATTGTTGTTGCAGATGAAATATAACACAGAAAACTTGATTTAAATATTTTCAAGTGGTTAGATATTAACAGTCATACAAACATCTTTACCAAAGTCTCTCTACTTGACGGTTGGTCTCGCGTGCTCATCATGTTTGTAGTTTGTTTACACTTTTCACCCGTGTTTGTAGTTCTAATCCATTTCATGTCCAACGCGCAATGTCCTGTGGGCAATATCAGGGGTCAGAATATGGACGCTTCTACACTTAACATTTTGACTGGAAATAGTAAACCATCCGGGAACCTTTGACATACTCTTTTCAATATACTATGATTTAGGACATACAAATTATATTTTCAAATACTATTTAGGACGGATAGTATGCGAATTGGGACGCAGCATATGTCTTTACAAAGTGACATGGCGTGAATAATGCAGCATTTTTAGATATTTTAGACATTTAAAACCATAAAAAATCCATTTGCATTTTCAGTCACTGAAGCTAAGTTACTTTTTTTAAAATTGGGATTTATACGTCCCATGAAAGCTGAATGAATAAGCTTTATAGTATACTTTGCAAGGATAGGACGATCTTTGGCTGAGATGAAATATTTGATATTTGTCAATATTTGGATTTTTGTATATCTGGAGTCTTTAACCCAGGCTCATTCTGAAAATGTACCCCTATATACATTTCTGGAGAGCATCAAATACATCCCAGAAGCTACGTTGTTTTGCAGTTTTTGTTTTCACGAATCCACCAGGGGTCGCTGTGTGCGCTTTTTCAGATCTCAAATTTCTCTCGCGAGTGCCATTCGCGCCTGCTCTTCTCACATAAATCCATCAGAGGCCGCTGTTGACTGACTGACTGTCGACTGATTGAACGACTGACTGATTGACCGATCGACTGACCCACTCTCCTCCTTCCCTAAACCCAACCAACAGTATTTTAAAAAGCACAGATTGACCAGCGGCTACCCACTTCCCTTAACCCAACCAACAAATCTAAAAAAGCATTGCAGAAAAAGAAAAGCCCTCGCCTGATTTTTACCTTATCTCACCCTGATATTTACTTCTTTATTTTATTTTTTGGATTCTGTTTTTGCCTTACCTGCTTTCTGGAACCAATCTTCACCGGACTTGAACCTCGCCATCGTGGTCATCTCCTTTCTGCGTCTCAAGTCCGCCAACGTACGTGACGAGCTAACTGGACAAACTGGTAACAGTGGGAAAGCCATACATATAGACAGGGGTGGACTAGAACAGCATTATCACCCAGGAAAAGTTACTGAGGGTCAGGTTTGTGCAATGTTTATGAAAAGTGGAGGGGAGGAGAAGCACAATGTTTCGAGAAGCGGGGGGTGGGGGTGGTAGAGGCACAGAGGCAGGCCAGAGTCACGCTGCCAAGCCAGATGACCGTCAGGCCACCGGGAAATGTCTCGGTGCTCCCTATGGCCAGTTCGCCCCTGCTTACAGAGGTAAACAGTCAGCTGATAACCGCGAAAAGGAACTGCGTCATAATGAAATGCAGCCATACGTACCTCTGGCTACATATTTCGCTATCTCTAGAAACGTTTAGGGCTACGTTTTCAGAATAGGCTTGTGTTGGGAATCTTGTAGGATTCAAACAAATATATGTATATTTGTAAATGACCTTTAAAGTAGTCCAAATTAGGTTCTGATATTTTCAACACAGGCTCATTCTGAAAATGTAGTCTCGTGGACGTTTCTGGAGACCGCAAAATTGTGTAGCCGGAGGTACGTATGACTTCATTTCGTTTTTTTAACCGAACGCTACGGGCGGTATGACGCTATTCCTTTTTGCGATTACTAGCGTACTGCTTACCTCCGTGTTTAGGGCTTTACCGCCACAACCATTTTGTCCCGTTAGCTCGTCATGTTACGTCGGCATACTTGAGATGCAGAGAGGAGTTGACCATGACGACGTGTTCGAATCCGGGGAAGAGTGGTTCCAGAAATCAGGAAAGACAAAAACAGAATCCAAAAAATAAAATAAACAAGTGAATAACAGGGTGAGAATGTGGTAAAATCTGAAAGGGGCTTTTCTTTTTCTGGATGGCTTTTGTAAACCGTTGGTTGGGTTTAAGGAAGTAAGTGGGTGGGCGGTTCAATCGATAAAATTGGTTAAGTTTAGGGAAGGAGGAGGTCGGCCGGCCAGTCGGTCATTCATTCGGTCATTCAGTCAGACAGACAGTCAGTCCACAGCGGCCTCTGGTGGGTTTACGTGAGAACAGCGGGTGCGAACAGGACTCGCGAGAGAAATTTAAGATATGAAAAAGCGCACACAGCAGCCTCTTGCGAATTCGCGAAAACAAAAAACTGCAAAAATACAAACCTCCCGGGACGTATTTCGCGGTCTCTAGAAATGTCTGCAGGACTACGTTTTCAGAATGAGCCTGGGTTGGATATTTTTGATATATATTTAAAGTAGGAGATTTATTAAATGTTTTCATGGGAGACATTATAAGCTATTTGAATGATTCAGGCACAGAAAAAAAATTGTAAATCTATCATTTTGACACATCGTGTACTTTTTGCTATTGGCAAAAATATACCCATGCAATATAAGACAGGTCCAGGGCCTTCTTATAAACGAATGACTCCAATGCATACTTAGTTTTCAGCTTTAGTTAAAAACCATAGTGCCATGTAAATGAAAATGTATTAGTTCAGCATTCCCCAGTTCGCCCACCTTCTCTCTCTCTCTATCCTGAACTCCTGAATGTCTATTTATATTTACACTCGTGAGCGGCTTGGAGAAGATAGTGATATGTGAAGGGCATTTAAAGGGCATATGTCATCTAGAGCCATGCGTTTGCTGACAGGCCAGAATCAGAGGAATCAGGACTTATGTAAACACACTGTACGCACAATTTATATATAATATGATCCAATATGAGCAGACCGCGTTTGCGGGGGTTTCCTCCGGGTGCTCTGGTTTTCCCCACAAGTCCAAAGGTAAAGGTGAATTGGGTAAGCTAAATTGTCCGTAGTGTATGTGTGTGAATGAGAATGTATGGGTGTTTCCCAGTGATGGATTGCAGCTGGAAGGGTATCCGCTGCGTAAAACATATGCTGGATAAATCGGTAGTTCATTTTGCTGTGGCAACCCCAGATTAATAAAAGAATGAGGATCATATATAAACAAAAAAATGTATAGCTGAAGATGCATAAAAATTTATATAGCCGTTGGATAAATTAATAAAAAGTATCGTATCGGTATCATATCAGTATCATTATCAGCAATGCTGGCCTTGTATCTACTTTAAATAATTGTTAAAGTTTATCAGTTCATGACAGGTAATACTACAGTATGCTGCATTTACTAACAGAGTTGTAAATACTATAATACACACAGTATAATACACTTTTACTACATTATTTTTCATAAATCCTATAGTATGTACTATAAATTACTGTAGTAATTTTTTCATGTCAGTCCTAAAAATGGGGAAAACAAGATATCTGTCACAAGTCTGGTGTGTCTGTGTTGTGTTCATGTAGTTGTTGTGACGTGATGTACCATGTCTTTGTTCTATGTGCTTCTGTTTCCGTCATGTGTATTGTTGGTTGTTTTTCCGCAGTTTGTTAATGTTTATTAGTTCCACCTTTTGTCGCACTCCTGTATGTATTCAATTTAATAATGTCTCATAGAGTTCAGTTTATTCATGGTCCAGTGTTGTATTGTCAACACTCCCTCCTGCCTGTGTTTGATCTTCCCGTTCCTGTTGTGAGTATTATTTTGCAAATAAACACGTATTTTGATCATTCCTGAGCTCCTCTTGTGAGTGAGAGATACATGACAATATCACAGAGAGCTGAAAATACATAAATATTTATATAGCCATTGAATAAATGAACAAAACAAAAAGTATCATATCAGCATCATATCGGTATCATATTCGTATCATTATCATCAATACTGGCATTGTATTTACTTTAAGATATTTATTACAGTTTATGACAGGTAATACCACAGTATGCAGCATTTATTAACACAGTTGTAAATACTATAATACACGTATTATGCATACACGTATATTATACATGCACGTATTATAATACACGTATTTATTATATTGTTAAAAATGGGGAAATGAACAAAACAAAAAGTATCATATTGTATATATATAGTGTCATATCAATATCGTATTTATCATATATCAGTATCATATCAATATCGTATATATACATCATATATCAGTATCATATCAATATTGTATATATACATCATATATCAGTATCATATCAATATTGTATATATACATCATATATCAGTATCATATCGATATTGTATATATCATATATCAGTATCATATCGGTATTGTATATATCATATATCAGTATCATATCAGTATTGTATATATCAAATATCAGTATCATATCGGTATCCTATATATCATATATCAGTATCATATCGATATCATATATATCAGTATTATATTGGTATTGTAGATATCATATATCAGTGTCATATCGATATCATATATATCATATATCAGTTTCATATCAATATCATATATATCATATAT
>CAIGQZ010034999.1:13079709-13101431 GCA_903798205.1 Danio tinwini | reverse complement strand
AAAAAAATGTAGCCATGCTAAAACATGCTAGAAATGTCATCAAAATTCTATTTATTGTAAGTAAATTGTGTTCATTTATATTAGCTAAAATGTGCTAAAACATGTTAGCAACATGCTAATTCATAACCTGGTAAAACATGTTAGCCATATGATAAAATATTAGATGTGCTAACAAATTGCTGTCATGATAGCAATGTGCTAAATGTGCAGTCAACAACATCAAGCTAATTAGCAATGGGCTTAAACATATTAACCATGCCAATTAATGCTAGAACTATGTTAAAACATGTTGTAAACATGCCAGCAACATAATATTCATGCTAGAAACCGCTAGCCATTTGCTAATGTCACGTATTATGTACCATAAGATTCATGTATGTTATATTATATAAGAAAATTTATTAAAGCATTCAGATAAAGGCTGATCGAACTTGAATACGATATAAATAGTATAATAACATAATGTCTCATCGTGTAATAGCTGTTCTGTTACCTGCCTCCAGATATCCCATCAGCCCCTGGACGCGTGGTGCCGACCCGTAATACAGACACATCAGTGGTGATTTCATGGGAAGCATCTCGTGATGCTAAAGAGCTGGTGGGCTACTACATCGAGAGCAGCATCACAGGGAGCAATTCTTGGGAGCCATGCAACAACAAACCAGTAAAAGCCACAAGGTATGTAAAAAGAACACACTAATAGACTATATATCCATGCATGTATTTCGTGTTGCTTGATTAACGGCATGATATATACCAAAATATGACGAGCGGAAAGTTGTGCAAGACTTTGTTTACTTTGTAACTGCAGCATTTGTATTAGCACCACCTACTGTCCAAGAGTGAAATTGCATTATTATTCAGCCCATGTGCTGTGTTTTACTCATTGGCTTGAAAAGACAAATTGCAAGAGTAAACTGAACTGAGCGATCTTTTTTGGTGTTGTAACTGAGAGGACGCTAGTTGGGGATCCACGTGCAGGTTTTATTAAAGAGTAGTCATGCAGGCAATGGTCAAATACAAGAGCAAACAGGTACATACAAGGAAATCTGGAAGCGTGGTCAGGTAACAGGCAGATGGCCGATGCAGGCAGCACATAGAATAAACAATAAAACAAAGCAAGGGTCAAAACACAGAGAGCCTAAAGCAGGAAACGCTTTGTAATGCTAAAGGGTTAAACAACCAACAAGACTCAGCAGTGTCTGTGAGTGTGTGTGTTGTTTATATAGTCTGCGTAATCTGTTCTTGAGCAACTCTAAGCTGTATTTAATCAAAGGAGAATTGAAACAGGTGTGAGTGTGTGTGGTGTGTAGGGTCCAACCAGCTAGTCCAACGACGGTATCTACTGGTGGATGAAGGTTTATTGCCTGTTCAGTCTTTCCAGTGCACAATGTTGATTTACTTTAAATTTAACTCACATCTGAAGAGTTTCTGCCTCTAGGCATTTGAATAGAAGCCCCCAGGTAAAGGCACACCCTTAGCAGTGGTTCAAAAGATATCTGAAGTTATATATCTATTGTTTAGATTATATCTATTTCTGAGGGAATGAGACCATTGTACCAGTCGCGACATTTCAAATGATATCAATGTCACAAATATATACACAGGAGACCCAAATACAAGATGATTTATTAAAAGGGATAACAAGAGTCACAACTGATATCGATCTCACCAAATACAGTGTGGAGCAAGGGTGCTCGCACCAGGAATCCAACACGATAAACTGCGGTAATAGTTCATCCGAGAAACAGATCTGAAGTGAAGTCTCTCACTGATATCTCACCAGATATCACGGGAATGGGAAGGTGAGCGCTATGGAGCAACTCTCAATGAAATCGACACGCTACCAGCGGTAACAGTTCATCAGAGCAACAGATCTGGGGTGAAGTCTCTCACTAGATATAGTTGTCATCAGAGCAGGCAGTAGCAACAACGTCAATGAAACGGAGACAAGCATAAGGTTCAAATATAACAGGCTATGAGGATTCACCACAAGCAGATGGGATGAGAGCGCCTAACAGGAAGCAGACACAAGTGTGAACAAACAACAGACTGATAACGCTATCTATAAACACAGAACATATATAGGCGCGCGGTAAAGCGCAACAGCTGTGACTGATAGAAAACAGCTGAGAGATATGAGTGGTAACAAGACACGTGACAACCCAGCTGAGGAATGTAAACACACACACACACACACACACACCATGCAGTGAAGATAAACCCAAACAAACACTCCCACTTCCCACACACACACACATGCAAGAAGAACAGATAGATCCACAACCGTGACAATCAGACAAGATAGATTAAGTCACTTGGATTGATTTAGAACAGTGGTGCTCAACCCTGTTCCTGGCGATCGACCTTCCAGCTGATTTCAGCTCCAACCCTGAGCAAACACACCTGAACCAATTATTTAGAACGTGAGGAGCACTTGATAATTACAGGCAGGTGTGTTTGATAAGGGCTGCAGCTGAAAACTGCAGGAAGGTCGATCGCCAGGAATAGGGTTGAGCACCCCTGATCTAGAACATTCATATTTTGAAATGACCATTCTGTGTGGGTATGTATGAAGAGAGAGTGAGTGCTTCAAATGTAAATGAAGGTAAGGGATGAGCCGATTGTCTCTGTGTTTCCAGCTCATGTTTGAATCGTCAAAGACATCAAAGTATTTGTGGTATCTCAAGTCTTACAGGTGCATGACGGGATTTGTAGTTCCTTTTGTAGCAGATCTGTATGGACTAGATCGCTGGTGATTGTGACAGTTGTAAACATGCTATTATAATAAATGCCAGTAGGTCCTCAATATTTGTCCCCTAAATATATATATTTTTTCTTTATTGCAAATTAGGCATTTTTTCTGAAACACTATCAGAATGCCTAAATCATTATTCAAAGTTCATACAAATGCTGGAAATCTTTGAACATCCATAAATTTTAGTCAGCTGTTTTTAAGGTTAAAGTGCTTAAAAACTGCTTGAAAATGCAATTATGTTGCTTTCATAGTAATATATAGGCCCTGTCCACACAAACAAGGGTACTTTGAAAACCGCACTATATGCGGTTTGGCTGTTTGTCCACAGGAAAACAGAATATTGGATGACTGAAACCAAAACTTTCTAAAAACATTGGCCATGGTGAAGATTTACAGAAACTCTGGGTACAGTGTGGTCGTGTGGACACTACAGTCAGAGTTTTTGCATGCTGAGGACACCTGCTGGTGACAACTGTGCAGCTACAACAAGAATAACAAAAACTGAAACCTGATATTATTTTTCATTACCTGCGAGTTAAAATTGTTTAAGTTGACTTGTTATGAATGAGTTGTTAGAGTGTGCTGGTGCAGACACAAATACATTATCTATTCTATATGGTTTATTATCATGTATTGTGCTACTGCCTACACAATAATTGTGCTCCTCCTAAAAACAGTGTGACCTAAAATTCTGACAAAAAAAGTGGGATACTTTACATCCAGCCGGTTGTTCTCACGGAAAAAGGCCCTTCAGTCTTTTACAACCCCTGGTATGGCTTTATTCTGTGAGAACAACCGACTGGATGTACATTATCCCTTACTTATGTTGTTATATATTAATATCTGTCCTTATATTTTCACGCAGGTTTATCTGCCATGGCTTGACCACAGGCGAGAGTTATGTTTTCCGAGTAAGAGCGGTCAATGCTGCAGGAATCAGCGAATTCTCACAGGAATCTGAAGCCATTGTAGTTAAAGCTGCTATTGGTGAGTCATTATGAACGTCTTTTAGATTAAAATACTCGAATATGATCTGACTTCTACACCGTAAATTAGCAGTTTTCCGGATTTTGTGATTCATGTTTTTATTTTTCCTCGTTTATTTATGCTTTTGAATTGTATCGTGGGCATTTGATCTTTCTTGCAACAACTTTTAACCTTGAAAAGTTGGAAAAAATGGACTGTTTTTTAATAGTTTATAGTGTTATATTGTCTGGGTTGGTGTTGTATATTACGCTACAAAAACCTTGTAAGAAACTGCCAGTACATTTTTTGTTATTTTACAGACTTTGTTGGAATATTGCTCTAAAATTATATGCGTGTTCAATACAAACTCAGGAGGCAGAGATCAATGTCAAAAGTGTTAGTAATTTATTAAGTACAAATGGATAATTCGATTCACAGAATTCTGGTATCCTCAATGCAATGCAAAAGTTATATTCAGGAGGTGCGCAACAGTTTTCATTTCCTGACTCCAACTTTTATAGGCAGCTGATATTAACAGGTGGAGTTTAGTGAAATTCGTCACTTGTCAATCATTCTCCAGTCCTCCATTAGCTGCACCCATACATACTTCCTCTTTTTCTACGAATTCTCTGCACAACATTAAAACCATAAGATTCTCAACTGCACATTTTCTATGTTCAGTTTCATCCCATCTCTGCTCACAGAAAGCAGAGCTCAAGTTAATGTTAGACAATCAGGCCTTTGCATTTCTATCAGCTTTATCTACTTCTGCAAGAATGCTTCATTAGTATGCAAGGCATATCACACTCAAGAGAAGAAGTTTATTAAATATATCACCTTTAAGCAATACAAATACAATTGTTTAATGAAAAGGAAAAAGAGGACAAAAATAATAAAAAGTATATTCCTTTTTCCCAACAACTTGTTTCTCTATATATTATTTCTTATACATTATATCAAAGCACTAAAATGTCAATAAAAGTCACTTTGTTAAAGTGCACAGTTGAATTTTCAAAATAAAAGTCGACAGTGCAGAGATCAAGGGCCCATAATTCAATGCATATCCATAAATAAACAGGAAAAAACTGTGAATCACAAAATACAGAACCTCTTAATTAACAGATATTTTTTACACAATAGCTCCAACTTTCACTTTTAATTCTGACCACTGTTCCGACTTACGCATTTCACAAGTCCTAAAGTGTCCAGGCCACAACCACCAAACACCTGCATTTCTCCCAGGGGTCAGGACTTGTAGACCTCCTCTAATTTGGGTCACAGCAGATCCAACGTAGTGGTGACTACAAACCAGCTCACCCACTCTCCCGTTTATTTGATCCCCCAGCCCACTCCCTCAGGCTTCTGCATCTCTTCTGCATGTCTGACTTTAACAGCAGCAGCTCCACAATGCTCACTTCTCCTTTATGAAACACACTGTTATTGTGCACAGCTTTATAATTAAAATGTATGCATTTTTTGCACATTAAAACACAATGCAACATAAATGACATAAAACGTATACAAAGAGGTTCATTCAAGAGCACGTTTATGATTATTGAACTGTTTGTTTTATTGCACATCTCCAATGTAGTAAATTAAATTGTCTTTTCTAATTTGCAGAAGTTGGTTAAGTTAAACTATTTTAAATATATAATACATTCATTTATTTAAATCTAAAATGTGAAGTATAACCCATGCAAACTGCACTAAATTGTTATGTGTTATATTTGTAATTACATCATTATTATTATTATTATTATTATTATTATTATTATTATAACACTACAATAAGGTTGTACTATTTAGTGTTAATTTTAATGCATTTACTAACATGAATAAACAATTAACAATGCATTAATTACAGTATTTGATCATGTTAGTTAATGAAAATATAGGTGTTCATTGTTAGTTCATGTCAAATTACAGTGCATGAACTTATGTTAACAAGCATGTATTTGGATTTTAATAAGGCATCAGTAAATGTTGAACTATGATAAATAAATAATACTTTGTAGTTCATGTTAGTAAATACAGTACATTAACTAACACTAACCAAAGAAACCTTATTGTAAAGTGTGACCATTATTATTATTATTATTATTATTATTATTATTATTATACTACATTATTGCAATAGTAACACATGATATGTTTTTTTTATTATTTTTTACGATTATTATTTAATAGTATTTCAAACGTGATGTCACGATCACCAGCGATCCAGCCTGTGCAGATCGCTGATAAACATAGTATTGCATTGAACTACAAATCCGCCACTAAATGGACTACAAGATCCAGCCATGCACCACTCACACACCTGGCCTAGATCCCCATGATTGCAGACAATCACTCGCCTGTTATTTTGACTACGAATCTTGTCTGCAATCATGGGGATCTAGGCCAGGTGTGTGAGTGGTGCATGACTGGATCTTGTAGTCCATTGAGTGGCGGATTTGTAGTTCTATGCAATACTGTGTTGCACAGGCTGGATCGCTGGTAAACGTGACACATGACTTTTTGTTATTATTATTATATAGCCATGTTATGCCACATATATGTATATATTACATGCATATAGTACATAATACAATAGTACAAGTAATATGTTATCGATAACATATTTATTTTAACATAGAGATTTTTAGCTGCCATAAGAACATATAATACATTCCATGTAATGCCATAAACATTATAACATGCTCCACACAGTTTAATATTTGTGCAAAGAAAGTGTCAAATAAGGTAAAGAAAAACAATTACAAATTATAATGTTAAAATTATCCCCATTTTTAGTTAATTGCTTTATTGAATACTGCTTTTAAATATTATTGTTATTATATTGATAGTTACTCAGTAATTGACATTACATGTTTGTTGCATTGTATGGCTTTTATTGAGTTTTATGTTTCTTAAAGGGCACCTATTATGCAAAAATCACTTTTAAAGGGGTTTAAACACAGTTGTGTGGCAGCAGTGTATGAGTATAAGCAGCTTCTAGTGGTAAAACAATTATTAATTGTATTTTTTATAATCACACTAGATAAAAGCTGTCTGCAGAAACACTTTGATTGACATTCTCCCTTTGTATGTGTCTTCAGAGGGGGAAGCCCCGCACACTAGTGATCATCTCTCCCTCATTAGCATAGGACTTTAGTCTTGTTTTTGAATCTGCAGCTATGCTGACACATAGGCATTTGTAGCTCCGCCCTCTTTTGAAAAGAGCACAATCTCATTTGCATTTAAAGCAACACCAAAATGATACAATTATGATCAAAGCCTAAAAGAGGCAGTTCCACAGAGTTATAAAACATTATATGTGGGGTATTTAAAATTTAAACACACACACACACGCACACACACACACACACACACACACACACACACACACACACACACACTAGGGACATCAGAGTCTTGTAAAAAGGGGCATAATAGGTCTCCTTTCCCTTAATGTTGTATCTCATAAAGGTTCAGCATAAAATAATGCATTCATCTCATATACTAAATAACCACATCCTCTTTCTAAAATAATCCATGTATGTTTTTCTCTTTCTCAATTCTCATCACTCATTTTCTTCATTGCCTCTGTTCAGTACTTAAATATAATAATAAAAAGCTTATAATAAAGCATATAATAATAAAAAAAGTTAGATTTTTCTCTTGCATGCACATCCATTTCTACTGAGATGACCTTGAGTAAACTGAAGTCTTCTTTATGATGATTTGAATGTGACTGTGTTTAATGTTTTTTCTGTCTGCTTTCTCCGCTAACTCCTGTAGGGGGCGGTGTTCTTCATGGTGTGTGTCTGGACTTGGGGGGTAACGGGGCTCCACTAACCCAGCACATCGCTTGTGGAGTGGGCAGGCATGTGGCGTCTCACTCCTCTGTTGGCACAAATCTAACACGCCTCGCTAATAATAATGATAATAATCACGGGGTTGAGGAAGGGGGGCAAAACACTGGTCAAGCGGCACCATTAGATGAGGGTAAAATGGGCAAGAGGGCCAGTCAGCGGGCTCCAGAAATCCAAAGCACAAAACAGGTTGCACAGTCTAGCAATGCATTGTTAAAGCCCGACTGCATCCAAAAGCAGTCGGCGGCAGAATTGGCAGATACTCGTAAATCCTCAGTGGAGCGAGAGAAAACGGGAGAGCAAAAGAAAGGACGAAGAGGATCAGGTGAGACGATGGAGAAAGAAAAAAACTTCATCGAGTGGGCCTGACTCCATTTGACACTTTTTTCATTCATTTTTAATGCATTTTGAGTGTCCATCTCACTTTGTTTTGAACACTCCAGTTCATTTATTCATCATTTATCTGCTCATTATTGTGAATTTTCCAAGCTGACCCTTGTGGAAAAGAAATACATTGTTGAAAGAGATTTTAAGTGTACACAAAATGTAATTGCACTCAATTATAATTTGATTTATATATATATTTTTTTTCTTTCGGATTCAATTAATTTACACTGATACTGTAAAAAATGCTGTTTTCCACACAATTCCTTAATGTTATCCCAACACAAATCCATTAAGTTAACTCAATGTTTTTACTAATTTAAGTGGATTGAAAATAAAACAATTAAGGTGTCCAAAAAAACCTCCAAAATTGTGTTGAAGTAGCTTTAAAAAAATCCTTTTCTGAGTGTAGCTGAACTAACTAGAGTGCTTTTTCACCAGCTAAAGGCTGATTTATACTTCAAGTGCACGCATTTATAAGTCAAGCGCACGCATATGGTCCGAAGCAGCCTACGCATGGTGCATAGCCCTTGCTGTGGCCAACTCTGACATGCACCTCTCAAAAAATGTAACTACAGGTTGAAACAACGTGTAGCGCAAGCTCTGTGATTGGTCGGCTTGGTAGCGCTGACTAATGCCGCGCGAGCCAGATGGAGCGAGTGTTTACAAGTGTGGAGTCCCGTGATGGTTTTATGTTTACCTTATGACTAAAGTTGTTGCACGTCCGCCGGTTCCAGCCTCAAAATGAGCAAATTTGAGCCACTTGCATATTAAGGAAGTGTTCAGAAAAAACAAAACACCAGCGAAGAAATTCGATACAGAGGAACATAAAAACCTACTGCCATCTAGTGCTTCAGAAGTGTTATTGCAGAGCAACACAAACAGCATGCAGAAGTATAAATGCACGGCTACATGCATTGCTTGCGTTGTGGGTCACGCCGATCACTCGACGCAGAAGTATAAACCAGGCTATAGCCCTCGCCGTGACCGCCGCGCATCTCTTAAGAAATGCAACTACACGTTGCAACAATGCATAGCGCCAGCACTGTGATTGGTCGGCTTAATAGCACTGACGAGTGTGGGCGGGACAGAGAGCCGTGCGAACCTGTTGAAACGAGTGTTTACAAGTGTTGAGTCCCATGTAGGAGCTCCAGATGGAAACTGTTGTTTTGTGTTTAATAATAAGGTAATGTTGTTGCACATCCGCCAGTTCCCGCCTCTGAATGAGCAAGTTTGACCTACTCCTACATTACAGTAGCGTTCAGAAAAAACAAAACACCTGCGAAGAAACTCGACACAGAGGAACATAAAAACCTGCTGCCAGCTAGTGTTTGGGAAGTGTTATTGGATAGCAACACGAACAGCATGCAGAAGTATAAATGCATGACTTCGCACAAAGCATGCGCCGTGGGTCACAACATTCACTCGACGCAGAGGTATAAACCAGCCTTAATTGTCTTTATATGCAATTTTATTATCACATATATTTAGAAATATTCAAATTGAAGTTAAATGTTAAACAGCTTTAATGCATTTTTATTTATTACACCATATTTGTAATTATGCATTTGTAACGTAGTTGTAAATAATCAATTTAAATGTTAATAAATATGCTACAGTTAAAATCGATACTTTAAAAGGTTATTTAAAATGTGATAAAATGTTAAATACAAAGCACACTTTTTAACCCTTTATAGGTCACTGATTGAAAAATCCATTGTAAAAAAAAACCTGGAAGGTTACTCTGGATTATTACAATATAAAAAATATGTTGTTGTCAATGCAAGTGATAAAGGGTTAAGAGTGTGTTTAAGTCTGTTAAGAAACATAGTCATTAATATATTTCTGTTTAAGTACACTTTAAGTCATTACCATTTATTTTATTAATATATTATCTGCAATTACATTTAGTTTAATTAAGTGCACTTCTTTTTCACAAGGGTGCACTAGACCTCTCTCATTAAAATAGCATATTGCAGTTGTTTTAATAGCCTCAGTTATGCAATATTTGACCTCACAGGTAAGACTGCATAAATCACCACAGGCTCACCGGAAATATGCACCTCAGCCTACATTTTTGCGGAACGTAAAGTACATTGCACTGGGTACATTTTGTTTTACTTCAGATGACAAATCCACTAGAGGGTGCAGTCTTCATTTTGGCATAATGTAAAATACATTTCTCTGGGTATATTTCGTTGGACGTTTCAGATGACAAACCACTAGAGGGCGACGTCTACATTGTGGCGGATCTTAAATATATTACTTAGGCTGTGTTTGTTGTACGTTTCAGATCACAAAACCACCAGAGCGATGTTTACAGTTTTGAGAATCTGAGATATATTACTGGGGTGCGTTTGTTGTACATTTCAGATGACAAAACCACTACAGGGCGATGTCTACATTGTTGAGAATCTAAAATATATTACTTAAGGTGTGTTTGTTGCACATTTCAGATGACAAACTGCTAGAGACGCTGTATAGTTTTGCAAATCTGAAAAATATTACTGGGGTGCGTTTTTTTTGTGCATTTCAGATGACAAAACCACAAGAGGGCACTGTCTACATTTTTTTGAATGTGAATTATGTTACTGAGTATGTGTTTGTTGCACATTTCAGATGACAAAACCACAAGAGGGCGCTGTTTACAGTTTTGCGAGTCTGAAATATATTGCTGGGGTGCGTTTCTTGTACATTTAAAATGACAAAACCACTAGAGGGTGCTGTCTACATTTTTGCGAATTTCAAATATATTACTTAGGGTGCGTTTGTTGGTCGTTTCAAATGACAAACAACTAGTGGGTGCTGCCTACATTTTTGCGGATCTCAAATATATTACTTAGGGTGCACTTGTATGTTTCAGGTGACAAACCACTAGAGGGTGCTGTCTAGATTGTTGTGGATCTTAAATATATTACTTAGGGTGCACTTGTTGTATGTTTCAGATGACAAAAACTCTAGAGGGTGCCATCTATATTTCTGCAAATCTAGAAACGGTTACTTAGGGTGTGTTTGTTGTACATTTCGGATGACAAAACCGCTAGAGGACACGGTCTACATTTTTTGTTTTCAGATGCAAATGTAAGAGAAAAGTGCAATGAGACTGCATAGTTTTTATAGACGTAGATGACGCAAATGTATTAACTACAAATCATAGACATCGTTAAGCTGGTGTTTAACTGGTGTTGTGCAAAGAACTACAAAAATAATCCTTTGCTCCTTAATATTATGCCCTTGTAAATATCATTAGAGTGAAAAGGAACAAAAGTTGTTGTCATTATACTGCCCCCTAGTGTTCCTTATATTTACAAACTGCAGCCAAACATATATTTAATACAGTGTTTGCGATTTCACAAAAATGTCAGCTGAATAACATATTTCCAGTGAGTCTGTAACCCTGTGAACCCCACTGGAAAAGCCAGCTAAAACCAACTTCTAATGGTTTTAATCCTGGTTTTTCCAATGGGACGTCTTCCTGGAGAATTTGAATATATGGTAAGTCTTTACACTTTCCAGTCCCTCAAATAACATCACGGTCCACACAAATGCATTCAGGGTTTCTCTTTGGCTTCTTTTGTGCCACCAGCCACAACTGGCAATATGCTGGACACCCTCCTCCCTATAATTTACTATACTAGATGATACTCTCCCTGGGCTCACCAGCTTGCAGTGCCAGCCTGTGTGTCTGGTTTGGATATTTACCTCCACAATCGCTGGTTCATATTCAGGCAACCAATACTGTGCTTTTACTGAAAATGTTAACTGTATTGTTTTGTTATACTAGCTTCTCCCGCTCCACCCTATGGCATCTCTGTGCTGGAGTGCGTGCAGGATTCCATGGTTCTGGCCTGGAAACAACCCACTTTTATTGGTGGCGCCGACATCACTGGTTACTTTGTTGATTACCGTGAGGTCATCAGTGGTGTGCCGGGAAAATGGCATGAGGCCAATATTAAGGCTATCAGTGAGAGAGCCTACAGAGTGAGTAGCGCCATTTGTGTAATAACAAGTTGTTGTACATCATACAAAGCATATTGGTCTCAAGCACATCAACTGCTTGGTAAAATCAGCGCAAAATAATCTCCAACCTTTTCTTTGTCTCTAGGTTTCAGAGCTGAAGGAAAACATGCTGTACCAGTTCCAGGTTCGAGCTGCCAACATGGCCGGTGTGGGCATCCCGTCTCTTCCCAGCGAGACATTCAAGTGTGAGGAGTGGACGATTGCTGTACCGGGTAGGCACAAACGAACTTAAAAAAAAATCAATATATCTAGTTACATTAGGGAACTTTTGCATTGTAATGCAATGAGCAAGCAATAACATCATTATTACCTGGGAGTCTGGGGTGTGTCTTAAAGCCATCCGTAGCCTCAAATCCTTCTGATATTACTACCGCTGACAACATCTATAGGAGCTAGGGGTGGCAATCTTTATCAATTTCACAATCAGATCCAATTCCAATTCTAGGAGTCACAATCTGATTCCAAAACGATTCTTAACTTATATTTTGGTTCTTCTGCACAGTTAACATACAGCTTCCTTTTGGCACAGTACAGTAAAGGAAAATTAAAACCTTGAGAAAAAACAGGCTTATAGACATATAGACGTTGTTGATTTGGAGGAGTTTACCAATTTAGACAGTTCTTCCTCTCCTACTGCTGAGAAAGTATCAAATTTAATTATTAATTAACAATCTGCAGTGACTTTAGTCATTATGGGTGGGAATCTTTAGCAACTTCACAACCAGATCCAATTCCAATTCTGGGGGTCACAATCCGATTCCAAAACGATTCTTATATTTTGCTGAAACGATATACAGTTTTGTGCAGCCCTACTAAGAGTGCTCATGAACTTTTGAGAATCGATTCAGTATTGCTACATAAAGAATGTTGATGCTTCAGTGAATCTTTTTTTTTTGTCCCACACCTATCTGAATCCCTGTTTTCAGGACCACCGCATGACCTCCAGGTTCAGGAGGTGCGTAAAAACTCTCTGGTGCTTCTCTGGAAGCCTCCAGTTTACCAGGGTCGTGATGCAGTGAACGGATATTACATTGACATCAAGGAGGCTGAAGCTGACTTTGAAATGTGGAGAGGAGTCAACGAGAAAGCTACCGAAAAGACATTCTTTAAGGTTTGTGTGCATATACGACTTAAATATATTTATTGCATACAAGGATCTTGCATGTGTTAAATCAAGAAAACAAACACTAATTCAGGAAAGAATAAATTGACACTTTTGGTTTAGGTCATACCTGCCAACATTTGTCTCTGAAAATCCAGGGGGAGGGGTTGGGGTAGGTGGCGATGGGATGGTGAGCAGACCGACCTGAAGGGGTGCCTGGTCTGTCGGCGATCCAGGGGTGTTACGCCTCATTTACAAGGGACGTCTGCTTCAACGCACTGCATTGTGAATCCGTCTGGCCGCTTCAGTGGCGTTGATCGCTGCAGAAGTTGTGACTTTCTGTGCAGAAAGTGCAGACGGAAGCGCCAGCCAATCAGATCGCTGTATGCAAATACACCAGTTCAGACAGTAGCCGATTGCTGACTAATTTCATTGGCTGACGCAGCTATGACGATCGCGTCAGCCCCAACTTCAGACACGCCCTCTGTCAAGCGTTGACGCTGAAGCCCCATGTGAATGGGGTGTTACAGATTGTACCAATCACCTGAGGACTGGGCAAAAGGGGTTGAAATTCCGGGAGTTTTCCGGGAGAAATGACAAACTCGGGAGACTCCCGGGAAAAACGGGAGTGTTGGCAGGTATGGTTTAGGTCACAATTTATGCTATTAACTACTGGTTTATTAACTACCTGCATATGATCGAGTTCATTGACAGTTATTATAAAGTATGATCTTATTCTATATCCCTAAATGCTGTTTCTCTTTATTGATCTAGATCAAGGATCTGAAGGAGGGCGAGTCGTATGTTTTCCGCGTTCGTGCTCAGAATAAGGCTGGTGTGGGAAAAGCCTCAGATCCTACAGAACCGGTTGAGGCAGTGACTAAACCAGGTACTAAACAATCATTTCTACAACAACATGTAGAAATGTGAAATTAAAATCAATTAAATAAATCAACACAGGCTCATTCTGAAAACATAGCCCTATATACATTTCTGGAGATTGCGAATTACGCAGGAGGGTGTTTCATCTTTAAAACGAACGCTAAAGGGCTTTATGACGCCATTCCTTTTCATGCTTACCAGCTGACCGCTTACTTCCATGTGAATGGCTTTACATTGGTGGACTTGTGACGTAAAGCAGAGTTGACTGCGGTGACAGGGTTAGAGTCTGGTGAAGAAAGGTTTCAGAAAGCATGTAAGACAAAAACAAAACTAAATAACAGGGTGAGAATGTGGTAAGATCTGAAAACGTGGTAAAAATCAGGCTGTCGTGAGGGCTTTTCTTTTTTGGATTGCTTTTGAAAACACTGTCGGTTGGGTTTAGGGAAGGGGGTGAGCGGGTCAATCGGTGCTTTTGAAAACACTATCATTGGGTTTAGGGAAGGAGGAGGGTGGGTCAGTTGATCGGTCAGTAAGTCAGTCAGTTGACAGCGGCCTTTACTCGAGAAGAGCAGGCGTGAATGGCACTCGCATTTTAAAATCTCAAAATGCGTACACAGTGGCCTCTGCCGCATTCGCGAAAACAAAACACACCTCCTGGGATGTATTTGACGTTCTCCAGAAATGTATATATGAGTATGTTTTCAAAATGAGCCTGGGTTGTATTAAATGCATATTCAGGGTATTTGTGTGTGCAATTCTTTCTTTTCTCTTCATGATTTTTGTCTTTAGACTTCAGACAGCTTATATTGAGACTGTTTTTAAATTAAAATAAAGTTAGTTCTGGCATTTTCTCCAGCGACTAGTGAAATGTAGGGCTGTTTAATTTCAACATTTTTGGAATCCCAATTCTGTGTCCTAGTTCTGAAATCAAGGGACTTGATTCCTTGAATTGATTCTTTTTTATTGTTGTAATTCTTTTTTGATTCTTTGTATTCAAACACTTCCAGTAGTAATTAAGCTAAATGGAAGCTTAATATAAAGTCATTTAAAAAAAAAATGAATGAAAAAAAGAAGCGATGCACCTTGTCTGTTATTTGGATTTTTTTTAGCATGACATAACCAACTGTTAGAAATGACTCTATGGTGTATAAATGAGCAGTGGATTTGGTTATTCAAACCAGTTCACTGAAGTAAACAATTCACAGAAATGTAAGCCTATCTAATCATTATTAGCAAGTGACTTCTGATCATTATTAGCAAGAGAGTCAAAATATTAAACAGTTCTTTTAAACCGGAAAGAGGTATCGTTTCGGCTTAATGGAATCAATTCTGAACTTTGGAGTCGAGTCTTGAATCTTCAAGGAATCAATTCTTTTAAGAGACTACTCATAAACTGTATATACACTATATAGGAAAACGATTTAATCTAGACAAATAGAGACTTTAAGCTGAAGAAGCAGATTCTGAATTTACTAAAGATGAACAAAACCACATCAGAGTGATCTGGAATGAATTTAACAGCACAAACATGCATTCTTTAGGTGCTTCAGAAAGTGAGAAATCTGTATAATAGTGTTCTTAAAGCTTTTTAAGCAAGAAATAATGTACATCAGGCCGGTTGTTCTCTTAGAATAAAGCCTGACAGGTTTATCAGCTGCTGTATAAGGCTAAAGGGCTTTATTTAGCAAAAACAACCAGCTGGATGTACATTATCCTGCTTATTTAATGGCTACTTGCAACAAAAGCTGATGAATAAACACAAAACATTGATCTATTAGATGTCTATATGATTATTACCTGGAAAATACATACCTTGGAATGTTGTGATTGACCAATCAGAATCAAGTATTTCAGAGTGCCATGTAATAAAGTAAAATAAAAACATTCAATTCAATTCAATGCATCTTTATTTCTATAGCGCTTATTACAATGTCCCAAACCAAGCAAGCCAGTGGTGACAGTGGCAAGGAACAAACTCCACCAATTGAAAATACTTATTCATCTGACCACAGTACATGTTTCCATTGTGTCATGGTCCAGCCTAGATGCCTTTGAGCTCAGAGGTCGACAACGCTTCTGGATACTGTTAACATAGGGCTTCCTTTTGGCATAAGTACAGTAAATGAAGAAAAAACAGGCTCATAGATGTATAGACGTTGTTGATTTGGAGGAGTTTACCAGTTTAGACAGTTCTTCCTGAAATTTTGCCATTAATTAATGATCTACAGTGCTCTAATTGGGACGATGCTTTAGGAGAGAGCTTATTTTATTTCTGATATCATCAACCTTGCATGTGAAGATGTTCTTAAAGTCTTTACTGCTGTGTTGTAATGACAAGAAACGCTTCCTAATGCATTAGTCATTAATCAACAAGCTAACAAATTAATGAGCAAGTGTGTTTTCTCACAGGCACTGCTGAAATAGTGGTGAATGTCGACGATGAAGGCGTAATTTCTCTGAATTTCGAGTGCTCCAACCTTACCGCCGACTCCAAATTTGTCTGGTCCAAGAATTACCAAGAAATGACTGAACCTGAAGGCATGACCTTAGAGACCAAGGGTAACAAGTAAGTATAAGTGTTTTTTTTTTATTTTTTTTATTTTTATCTCAGTGTACATTAATCCAACTCAGGCTAATTTTGAAAACGTAGTCCTGTGGACGTTTCTGGAGACCGTGAATTATGTAGCCGGAGGTACGTATGGCTGCGTTTCATTTTTTAAGCGAACGCTACGCTATGACACTGTTCCTTTTGGCGATTACCGGCTGACCGATTACCTCCGTGTGGAGGCCTTTCCCATCGCAACCAGTTTGTCCCGTTAGCTAGTCGTGTACGTTGGCGTACTTGAGACGCAGAGAGGAGTTGACCATGACGACGACCGGGTTCGAATCCGGGGAAGAGCGGTTCCAGAAATCAGGTAAGACAAAAACAGAATCCAAAAAATAAAATGAACGAGTGAACAACAGGCAGAGAACGCTGTAAAATCCGAAAACGTGGTAAAAATCAGACGAGGGCTTTTCTTTTTCTGGACGACTTTTGTAAACCGTTGGTTGGGTTTAGGGAAGTATGTTGGTGGGCGGGTCAATCGGTAAAATTGGTTGGGGTTAGGGAAGGAGGAGGGTGGGGCAGTCAATTGGCCGGTCGCCCAGTCAATCATCCAGTCAGACAGACAGACGGGCAGACAGACAGACACGAGAACATCGCAGGCGCGAACAATACTCGCGTGAAACATTTGATACAAAAAAGCACAAGCAGCGGCCTCTCGTGGATTCGCGAAAACAAAAGCTGCAAAAATACATACCTCCCGGGACGTATTTTGCGGTCTCCAGAAACGTCAACAGGACTACGTTTCCAGAATTAGCCTGGGTTGCAATAATCAATGTTCACCAAGAAGATAAACGTTCCTAAATTAGCCCAGAGACTAACTCACTGCATTTTGATACATTTTCAGTAATGTGCCGATTCCCCTCATAACTTTGCACTCTTATGATGCACGTATGGACTCAATGACCTTTTCAACAATTTTCAAGTGCTACTTGAGTTATGATGCTTTTCAGAAACAGACTATAGCATTAAAGGGCACCTAGGTTACCACTGTTTCCAGATTTAATATAAGTCTTTTGTGTCTCCAGAATGTGTCTGTAAAGTTTCATCTCAAAACACCCATCAGATTTTTTATTATAGCTGTCCTAAGTTTCTATTTTGTAGCATTTAGCATCAGCTAGCGTTTTTTGTGTACTGCGCCTTTAAGGCTAGTCCTTCACGCCCACCGTTTCCACGTGCCTGACAGCAGCTCCCACGGCTGCGTCAAACAACAGACAAACACGAAGGAATAAGATCTCACGTAACGTTTGTGAGGAAAAACTACAGTAAGAACTTTACTAATGAGTATTTGATGCATGCTGTGGAGTTGCAAGGATGAGTCACACACAATGTTGTTACAAAGTTCACGCACACACACAAATACACACACACACACACACAGCGCTGACAGGCACACACACACAGACAGCGCGCGTTTAGCTTTGCACTGTTTTTGCACACAAATGTGACAGGATACAGGTTAATCTCCACTGCTGTATGGATATCTGTTACGTTAATGTACAAAATAAACCTGATTTAATGTTAATTTAATTGTTCTGACACGCGGCTGTGTTGATGAAGTAAAGCTGAAGTATATCGCTGTAATTTATTACACACATGCACTGTTTTAAAACATTTTAAACTTGTCAAACTCACTCTTGATCACATTTGATGATGACTGATGATCTCAGCAAACTGAACAGGCTTTTATTTATGGTTGCTTGGTGTGCGCACGTCCTGGTCCTGTGTCAGGTTGATATGATTATACACGTTACTATGGAGACATGTTAATATGCAGCTGTCAATTAATATTGGTGGGCGGGGGGACCGCACTCCTACGTCAAGTTGCGGTCGGCCTGAAAACCGCTCCAATTGGTCCAGCGTTTTTATGTTGTTAAATTGAAAAATAAGCACTGGGTGTGTTTATATCACCCCAATATGACGCTCTATACACTATACCTACACATATGTCTGTCCAAACAGCTTGAAAAGTAGATTTTTCACCATAGGTGCCCTTTAGGATCACTCGCACCATCATTTTTACGCTCTACTTAGGCTTAAAATTCTTTTGGTAATCTAATCCAAGTCACATTTACTGAGCTGCAATTATAAAAGCTAAGTCATCTTTTATAAGTCTTCAATGCTGATCTGTAGGTCCAAAGCCATCTTTAATTCTCCTTCAGAAGAGGATCTGGGCATCTACTCTTGTTTCGTGACACACACTGATGGAGCGTCTGCCAGCTACACTTTCTCTGAGGAAGGTCAGGATATCTGTTTTCATGCTTTTTTTTTGTTTTTGCATTTAGAAATGTGCGCAAGTTATTGATTCTGCTCACTTTACCTGTTCCTAACAGCTCTAAAAGAACTGCTGAAGGTCAGCCACGACCACAAATTCCCCAGTGAGTTATTTATTTATTTTGATGTTGTTGTTTAGTGTACAGTATCCATTTAAGTACTAAGCAATATCAAATAACTACATGCAGCTGCTATATGGTCAGTTACACCTGCTATATGGTTACTTTACACTGTTTGCACTCTACACTGTTTTTACACTACAGCCATTCTGCTGCTATCTGGCTCGCACTTGACAAATGCTTACAGTATATACAGCTGAAGACAAAATGAGTAATCCTCAGTGAAATTGTAATTCTTTTTTAAATAGGGCTGTTTAATGGAAAGAAGATTTTTTAACACATTTTTTTTTATTAATAAGATACTAGTATTCAGCTAAAAGCCTGGTTTATACTTCTGCTCCAAGTGATCGGCGTGACCCATGGCGCAAGCCTCACGTGTAGCCGTGCATTTATGCATCTGCGTGCTGTTTCGTTTTTTCTGCAATACACTTCCGAAACGCTAGCTGGCAGTAGGTGTTTATGTTTCTTTGCGTCAAGTTTCTTCGTTGGTGTTTTTTCTGAACACTTCGGCTGCATCTGAAACGGCCTACTACTCAGTAGGTACTGCATTTGAATTTAAGCGTACTACTCGGCCATTAGAAAAGTGAGTTTTATACAGTATGAATGGAATTCGGACATACTGCATCCCCCATTTTGTCATGGTCACATGACCTACCTGCGTCAGTTACGTCGCTTCACTCCCATTCACTGAATTCTCTCATGGGGCATCATGGGATAGCCAAGTGTGCATGGGATGCGCACTTTAGAATCTCACCGGAAGTAGTAAGTCATCCGGGAACTTCTTGCATACTGATTTTCGAATTCTATGAATTCAGACATATTACTCGGCTCGCATACTGATTTTAGCGTACTGAATTGTATGGAAGTATGTGGTTTTGGACGCAGCCTTCCTTAATGAACAAGTGGCTCAAATTCATTCATTTTGAGGAGGGAACCGGCGGACGTGCAACAACTTTAATCATAAGGTAAATACAAAACAACAGTCTCCATCCGGAGCTCCTTCACGAGACTCCACACTTGTAAACACTCGCTGCATCGGGCGCCCGGCTCTCACCTACATCCACACTCATCAGCACTACCAAGCTGACCAATCACAGAGCTTGCGCTTCGCGTACACATTACATTTTTCGAGAGGTGCACGTCAACGTTGGCAACGGCCACAGCGAGGGGCTATGCGTCCACGCGTAGGCTGCACCGTAGCATACGCGTGCGCTTGACGCAGAAGTATAAATCGGCCCTAAAGTGCAATATAAAAGCTTAACTAGAGTAATCAGGTTAATTAGGCAAGTGATTGGAAAACAGTGGTTTTATTTATATGGCAAATTATTATATATTTTTTCTAATAATTTTAAACTAAATAATAATAATATTGAACTCAGTAGTTTTTACGTTAGTTTAGTTAGTACTTTTTGTGGAGGACTGAAGTAAAGATTCTTATTGGAAAGATTTCCCTTGTCTTTGAGGATTATTCTATTCAGAAAGACAACATTTTATTTTAAAAGGTTTAAAAAAACTCCAAGCATGGCACATACACCTAAATATAGAAGAGAGGTTTAATGTATATTGCATTTGATAATGATAAGTGAGGTTTCATTAACTAATTTCGGGAGGAGCACGTGATATGATTGAGCACGGCTGAATTCTCATGTAATCAGTAATAATCCAATCAGATTGACGCAAGCTTATAATAAATAGACAGATTTCCCTCTACTGCCTTATCTTCGTTTTGGAATAATTCCCCCTTCCACCCCATCTCCTCCTTTTCCTCCCTTTTCTAAGTGGAGCTCTCGAGACCTACCTGATCTCGAACCCCCTTTATACATGCTTATTGATCAGACGGGAGCCTTGAGCTCAATTATCTTCGAGCTCAGGGTTCTCTCCCGGGACCAAACCTGCTATTAACGCCAAGCATATCTAAGTGTGAACTCTTGAAATATATTTGAGTGACTGATAATCAATATGTAGCATGCAAATATTTAACTATTAACGCTATATTTTAATTGCAACAATAATGTAAACTCTGATATAAAAAATGCTCTTTATTTATAAAAACACAAGAGTTTTTCCAAATGAAAGCCCTAAGACTGGCAGATTATTGAAAATTATTTGAAATAGCTTCTCAAACAAATCATTTGAGAAGTTAATTTTTTTTTAAATGCATATTTTGATGAATGGAAAATATATTTGACTGCATGTATGTACAGTACGTTTACATGATATTTAAAATGGCTTAATAGTTTATCTTAAAAGGGATTACATTTATTAGTTGTTGTTTTTTTTTTTTTGCAATGCACTTTGGTTTCTCCTCCAGTCATCCCTCTGAAGACGGAGCTGGCCGTGGAGCTGCTGGAGAAAGGCAGAGTTCGCTTCTGGCTACAGGCGGCAAAAATCTCTGCCAACGCAAAAGTTGAATACGTGTTCAATGACAACATGATCTCGCAGGGGGAGGTCAGAGAAACACAGCCAAATATTACACATGATACTAACTGCAAATAATACAAGCAGACATAATAATAATTCTAAGAGACTATTTTGGATGTTAATAATACTAGTAGGCATCATGACAATACTAGGAGACATAATAATAATAATAATGATACTACAACGAGACATAATAATACTAGAAGACATAATAGTAATAGTAGGACACATAATAATGATACTACAACGAGACAATAATAATAATAGCAGGCATAATAATAATTCTAAGAGAATATTTTAGATATTAATAATACTAGTAGGCATAATGACAATACTAGGA
>CAIGQZ010034999.1:13049852-13061122 GCA_903798205.1 Danio tinwini | reverse complement strand
AATAATAGTTTTAATAACTCATCTCTAATAACTGATTTATTTTATCTTTGATATTTTTCAAGACACTTCTATACAGCTTAAAGTGACATAAGTGGCTTAACTAGGTTAATTAGGTTAACTAGGCAGGTTAGGGTAATTAGGCAAGTTATTGTATAATGATGGTTTGTTCTGTAGACTATCAAAAAATACATAGCTTAAAGGGGCTAATAATATTGACCTTAAAATTGTTTGTAAAAAAATGTAATCTGCTGATATAAAACAAATAAGACTTACTTCAGAAGAAAAAATATTATCAGACATACTGTGAAAATTTCCTTGCTCTGTTAAACATCATTTGGGAAATATTTGAAAAAGGGGGGCTAATAATTCTGACTTTAACTGTATGTATATATATATATATGTATATATATATCTTTAATTGTAAGAACCATTATTAATGATTGAACACCAATAACAATAGATCATTAACTCGACATATAGACCATTTTGACAGATGTAAACAATGTCCTAACTTATTTCCTATTTAACATTTTGAATTTTCGTAGCTTCTGAGAATCCAAAAAGGTCCACATATTGAAATAAAATGATGTTATGACAGCTGTGTTAACATTAGTTATGATTGAATTGCCTCTTGTTACAGTAATGAAATAGTTTGATGACAAGCAGGACCTGTTCATGGGCCAATTACGTCACCATCTGAACTGGTCTATGAGAAGGATTAATGAAGGCTCATGTGACACTGAAAACTGGAGGAATGATGGTGAAAATCGCAGGAATAAATTACATTTTACCAAATATTAACACTGAAAACAGTTATTTTAAAGTGAAATAATATTACAGTTTAAATTTTTTTGATCAAATAAATGCAACATATGTGGCACAGGGCTCAGTGGTTAGCACTGTCGCCTCACAGGAAGAAGGTCCAGTCCCGGCTGGACCAGTTGGCATTTCTGTGTGGAGTTTGCATGTTCTCCCCGCGTTGGCATGGGTTTCCTCTGGGTGCTCCGGTTTCCCCCACAGTCCAAACACATGCGCTATAGGGAAATTAGGTAAACTAAATTGGCCGTAGTGTATAAGTGTGTAAAGAGAGTGTATGAGTGTTTCCCATTACTGGGTTGCAGTTGGAAGGGCATCCACTGTGTAAAACAAATGCTGGAATAGTTGGTGGTTCATTTCGCTGTGGCGACCTCTAAAATAGAGTCTAAGCCGAAGGCAAATGAATTAATAAATGCAACTTCAGTGATTATTTTTTTAAGAAATACGTTTTATTTAGGGGAGGGGTGGGGTTCAATTTTTAATTTTAAAACATCTGAATCATTATTTTTATATGCACACTCATGACGTTTATGTCCTCAGTATGATCTTCCTTAAAACACCAGAGAAGATATTTTGAAGAAAGTTTAAAAAACTGAAAAACAAATACAATGGAAGTCAATGGTTACACGTTTCCAGCATCTTTCAAAACATCTTCTTTTGTGTTCAACAGAATAAAGTAACTCATAAAGATTTGAAAAAAGTAAAGTATCGTTAATTTTGGGGTGAACATAGATAGAAAAGAGACAGTAAAAGCCATTATATTTTAAATTGCGTGCAAAATATGTACCAATTGCTTGTGAAAATTGCATCAAACCAATTTAATTGTCCGCTAACCTTCACTTTTGGCCGTTGGGCTATCGCTGGGTCAGCGTTGGGTAAAGCAGGACTGCGCTGAACGAGGACAGGATTTCACTGGATGTGGAAATGGCTAGTTTTCCTGCTGTGAGCACCAGTCCGGCTCTCTGACCACGCTTCAGATGCAGAGGCAGACTTACAGACACTGATCCTCCACACTCACAGTCATCAGATTCAGCTGAGAAGAGTTTCTGGATGTTGCGGTTCGACACTGAGAGAACAGCCTCGATTCCTTCACCCTCTTCAGCTGTTAATACTGCGCTCAGCAGATACCGGCCATCCACTGGAGCCGTGAACACTCCTGCAAATCAAAAACAATCATTAAAACTGGTCTTTCATTAATTAAATATAAATCAAACATAATAATTCAAATGTAATATCAAAAATCAAACTACAGATCCAACAAATTCTTCAAATGTGTTTTAATATGTTTGTCGACACAAAAAAGGTGATTTTTCAGTGATTTAAATAGTTTAATTTACATTGATTCAGACACTTACATATGGCCACAACCATATCACCCTGCAGCCCAAGAGCGGTTACTCACTGAAGCTAAGCAGGGCTGAGCCTGGTCCTGGTTGGGAGACCACATGGGAAAATTAGGTTGCTGTTGGAAGTGGTGCTAGTGAGGCCAGCAGGGGGTGCTCAACCTGTGGTCTGTGTGAATCCTAATGCCCCAGTATAACGAAGATGACGCTATCATATCAGTGAACACCGTCTTTCAGATGAGACGTTAAACCGAGGTCCTGACTCTCTGTGGTCATTAAAAATCCTATGGCACTTCTCGTAAAGAGAAATTCCTGGCCAAATTCCCTCCATCAGCCCTTACAATCTTGGCCTCCCAATCATGCCCATCCACCGAATTGGCTCTATCGCTATCTCTCCACTCAACCTATAGCTGGTGTGTGGTGAGCGCTGTCCATCCAAGTGGATGCTGCACACTGGTGGTGGTGTAAAGAGAACCCAATCGCCACCCTCCACTCCAAAAATCCCCCCAATAAAGAATAAATGCGCTATATAAATCCACATTACTTACTTACAAAGAAGAATATTCACAACATCATAAATAAATGTAAATGAGCAGGATTTATAAGCTGTGTTATTTTAGCTGAATGTACCTGTGTTTGGATCGTAGTGTCGTCCGTCATTTAACAGCACCTTGTTGAATCGGATGATACCAATTTTTTCGGGGAATGGCACAAGTGTCAGACCAGCCGAAAATGACACAAATGTTGTTATTCGTGCATCTCCTGCATAAACACAGACAAAGAGAGAGAGAGAGAGACAGACAGAGAGAGAGAGAGAGAGAGAGAGAGAGAGAGTCATTGGACCTACACTGACTGTGAGTAAAGTTCTGTAAAAAATACACTAGAGGTTTAGTTTTACCGTCTTCAGTGGAATCTGTGCTGTACATCTGGATTAAATGAAAATGTTAATATTTTGTATGAAATATAATTAATGTATGAAATAAATGACTACAGCATTCCTGTGAAATCTTTATTGTTTTTCACAGCATTTCCTATTATTATTTTATTATGATTATTATTAGTATTATTGGGTAAGTTCAGGGCCGGTGCATCCATAGAGGCGACATAGGCGCGCCCCAACCCCGTCTCCCCGGTCCTCATCCGCGACAAACTCCCACCCCCTGTCCTCACGTTCGTCCACGAAAACATTCCAACCCCATTACTTCATAAACCTATCACTTTCGTTTTCACTTTCG
Source organism: Danio tinwini (assembly GCA_903798205.1). NCBI lineage: Eukaryota > Metazoa > Chordata > Actinopteri > Cypriniformes > Danionidae > Danio > Danio tinwini. Next base: position 13,057,728 of record CAIGQZ010034999.1, on the reverse strand, counting down.
GGTTGAGGGCGACGTGATTGTCTTTTGCCTAGAGCAGCAGTTCAGCTTGCTCCGGCCCTGGGTAAGTTACATTAAAAAAGTTTTAGATTACAAATTACTGACTACTACTGAAAAATTGTAATTTGATTAGATTACTAATTACTAATAGTACAAGATGACTGTGCTTGTTTTTAGTTTTTCCTTGGTTTTATATTATTATCTGCATCTGTGAAATTGTTATTGTATTGGGTCCCTGCAGCTTCCTATCTGCTTTTTATGTTGCCTCTTGGCCAGGCCGTCATTGTAAATGAGAAATGGTTCTCAACTGATTCACCTGGTGAAATAAATAAAGGTTACTAATTACTTAACGTAAAAAGTATTACTTTATTTTAAAGTTACTTGTAAACCAAATAAAACCTATAAAAAATACAAAAACTGCACCTCCTTCAGTAATTTAATGCTAGATATTACTGAATTTAGAGCGTCACGGTGGCACAGTGGGTAGCACAATCGCCTCACAGCAAGAAGGTTGCTGGTTCGAGCTCCGACTGGGTCAGTCAGCATTTTTGTGTGGTGTTTGCATGTTCTCCCTGTGTTGGCGTGGGGTTTTTCCGGGTGCTCCGGTTTCCCCCACAGTCCAAACACATGCGCTATAGGGGAATTGAATAAGCTAAATTGGCCGTAGTGTATGTGTGTGAATGCAGGAGTGTATGGGTGTTTTTCCAGTGTTGCTGGAAGGGCATCTGCTGCTTAAAACATATGCTGGATAAGTTGGCGGTTCATTCCTCTGTGGCGACCCCTGATTAATAAAGGGATAAAGCCGAAAAAGAAAATGAATGAATGAATGAATATTACTGTATTTGTCTGAGGTAATTTTTCTACTGAAATGTGTATGTTTCATACAAAGTATAAAGCTGATTGGTTGGTTCTTGTCACGTGACTTGCGGTATTCAATTGGGTACGCCTGGAAAATATGCGCAATATGTTATCCTTATATGCACGTGCAAGCCGCTACACTTCCATTGGAAATAATGAACTCGTGAGCGCAAAAGACACGATATGTGAACGGCCCCATAAGCAGCTACACTTCTCTTCACATTCAAAAGATACCTTCACTCCTAATCCTGCACAAAAATTCAATTTAGCCTGTTTAGGCTGAGCTGGGCGTCGTGTTTTTGGGTGCCTGTGTCCTCCTTGGGGACGAGTATTGTAGTAGAATGCTTTCTGTTCAAGTGCATGAACAAGTTGCTGGTCGAGAGACTGGAGATAGACTGCATTTCACAGCAAGACTGCATTTCACAGCAATACTTTTGTTTTTATGTTCAGTAAATACTAGTGGTGTATTGGATCACAAATCTGCAGTTTGGATCAAACTACGTTTTTTTAGTCACGGATCGGACCATTTTTCGGATCAGCAAAAAAGTGAGGGGACAATTTGCTTTCCATTTATATAAAAATATTACTGCAAAAAACATTGCTTTAACAAACAGAAGTTAAAACCTGTAATGTTAATAAAAATAACAATCAAGAAAGAAGCAGCTGAAAAAAGAGAAGTATTCAATATGAAATATGATCTACTGTTGCTGATAATGCTAAATATAGAAATCTAACATCATGTACAACAGATCATATTTATCTTCAATTAATGATTCAACAATTCACACATAAACCTTTATGTTTTATTATACTGCAGGTCTATTATTTTTGAAAACATATTCAGTCACATAATTTTGATGGTTGTTTGTCGCCATCTGTTGGTTACACAATGTAATTGCTTTCACCAGCATCAAAAATTCATCAGCGTCATGTTTCATTAAGCAGTGATTTTGAGGGGGCTTTGGGGTTGTTGGGGCGGTGGATGGCGGAGGACTGTCGCATATGGAAGTGAGCGGGGCAGAGGTGTCGCAGACGAAAGTAAAAAGGATTGGGGATTCGTGGAAGAAAGTAAAAGTGAACAGCGGACGGGTAGGAGAGCGGTTGATGAGGGGGATCTGTAAAATGAGGTGCCGGATCAGATTTCAGAGGTGCCGGATCAGGAGTTTAAGCCCTGGTCCCACCACAACTTTTACCGTCATCATTATATCTTACAGGGAAGCCTAAATGCTTTCATGCATGCGATTTGAATGACGCCGGAGGAGATCTCTCTGCAGTGGTTATAAATGTTGGATTAACCGACCAGTTCAAAAAAAAAAAAAAATTAGTAATCCGCGGGTCACATGCGGTAGTTGTGATCCGTACGGATCACGGATCAACAGTGATCCGTTTCACCCCTAGTAAATACATTACCTAATGAAACCTTATTGTAAAATGTGACCATATAAATTGAATGATTCCACAAACATGGACAAATAAAGCATTAAATACCAGAGTCAGGATTGAGGGCGGCGGCAGGAATCTGTGGATAACCTGTCAAAAACAACACAACAGAGCTGTTAGGTCACAAATATTTTCTGAAAAGCTGCTTTTTAATGGTAAAAGTAGTGACCTGGTGCTCCTGCATAGCCTGTGATGGACGTCCCGCTGCTGTTGAAACCCTGAGCTGAGACTGACTGTGATGAGAGAGATTTACTTCCCTCCACTGAGGCTTTTACAGCTGTTGTGCCTTTAAGAACACCTAAAGAAGAAGAAGAAGAGTGATGAATGAGACCACTGCAAACTTGTATGCAAACTTCAGTATAAACTATTTCCTTATTAACAGACCCTTATGTTGATTAGCTACAATGTGGATGATGTAACGTTACCATTAGTAGCTAGGCAATCAAAAACGTTTCATTACTTTTCATTGCAGTTAATGCACTTTTGAAAGATGCTTAGCCAGATTGCTTGCGTTTCCACTTATACAAGAAAACAACTTGTTGCGTTTATTGCAACGGACATTGTCGCTGTCCACTCGGGAAATACAACCCGTTTGGTTCACTCTGTAAGCTTACGAGCTGTGTGTGCGTGCAAGTCTGTGTCGTGAGCTATGTGTGTGCGCTTAGTGCGAGCCTCCGCTGAGTGCACGTGCACAGCCATGAACTGTGAAGGCTTTTATACTTGACACGCTCACCGGAAACAAGAGCATTTCTCATGTGAGATTGCCAACTGTGCAAATATGACAAATTAGAAAAGGTTGGTCAGTTATGCAACTGTAAGTAATGTTTATTCAGCAGTAATTCTCCAGTACTGATAGCAGAACCGTTAACGTCAGAGCTTATCGATACTTTGGTCTTTTATAATTTAGCATCAATACCGATAAAGTACCGAGTTTCGGTACCCATCCCTAGTCTTCAGTTATATGTCACCTGCTATTTAAAGTCAGTACGCTTTATAAAGCAGAATATTCTGATCAGTGACGGGAATAACGGCGCTATAAATAAGCAGCATTTCTAACAGTGACACTTTTTCAGTAACGAGTAATTAAATGAATTATTGTTTTTCCCGTTACAACGCTGTCACCATTACCGACAATAAAATGTGCATTACTATAATTGAGAACACTGAAGCGGTTTTCATGCCATAGGACCGCTCTTTCTCTGACATGGGTGTGTATTTTCCGAGGCTGGGGCAGGACACATAATCAACCAGCGATGATGATTGGTGTGTCTGTGAACGTGGTGTAACTGAGAACGTGATGATTGGCTTATGGCCCGTTTCCACTGAGTGGTACGGTATGGTATGGATTGGTTCGGTACGCTTCTATGGCCGTTTCCACTGTCAAAAGCGTACTGAACCGATCCGTACCGTACCACTTTTTCGGCACCCTTTCGAAAGGGTACCAAAGACGAGAAAGGGTACTAAAAGGTGGAGCTACCCGCGCAGCTGAACACTGATTGGTTTACAGAGATACGTCACGATCTCGTGGAGCTAGCCAGAATCAAAACAATGGAGCCGCCATGTTTTTAAATGCACAGCCGAGACAACTATATGCATATAATAACGATACATGGATGACCCGGGCTCAAAACAAACCTTGTCATTGTCTTGATGAACAGCCACAAAGCCAAGAATCTGCCGTGTCCTGTTGTTGTTTTATGAGGCCGTCTAAAAGTCTAAACGTGCGAGCGGTTTTTCGCTTTCTCCAGGGAGCTCGCGGTCGCGTCAAGATTTGATATAACGAACTTCTTGAGCTGATAATAATAACGTGTGTGTGTGATTAATGAAGCGTCTTCGACATCTGATCCATTCAGAAAAAAAAGGACAAACGCGAGAGTGAAGCGCGGAAAAAAGGTGAAGCCCGACAGGATTACAAGGATTGCCGACAGGAGCAAATAGTTTCAGCAACCTGAACAATCTGCCATGTTTATCATCACCTTTTGGACTATTATGAACTCGGAATGACGGAAATTCTCTCTAACAGAGGCTACAAGTGCTGGTGATTACAGACACAGATGAGAGGTTAGCTCTGACTGTGGGCTACTGTATATGTTGTGTGTTGTTTTTGAACTGAAATAAGGACTAAATGTCTGCTGTGTGTAGTTTATCTGTAAGTGGTAACATATCGGAGACTGTAAGGGTCTGTATGTGTTCATATATGTTGCATTTATTTATTTATTTTATATAATTGCAGACGTTACAGTAGGCTGTAACACTGTCATTGATCTGCAGTTATAATCAAATCATGTTCATAGAAATGTTAGTAATAAACATTTATAAACAAGTATTAATATGTTTAAAGCATCTATTTTGTTAGAAGAGCTTCTCATATAATGTGAACGACCTGTACAGCTTTACTGTAGACATTTATTCGAGCGAGAATGACGTCGACTGAAACTCTCTGTAGTACACCACGCCCACCAAAAGGGTACTCTTTGTAGTGGAAACGCAAGCCTGATAAAGGTGACCCGTACCGACCCGAACTGTACCGTACTGTACCACTCAGTGGAAACGAGCCATTAGATAGAGTACATTTCCATCGTTTGCCAATCAGAGGCAGAGTAGGGCAAGCATTCACACACGCCAATGGTCAGATATGGTCATGGAGTTTTACTTTATTACCTGTTTACATATTAGTTTTATTTGCACTACAGTGTATATTATTATTATTTTTTATTTTGGTATATTGCTTAGTATAATATTGAGAGCACTTCTTGTTAAACTGTTTACTTTTATGAGCAAAAAAATACTTTAAGTAGGCTACAGTATGTTGACCAGTTGTGTGACAGTTTCACAATTTTCATTTGCATAACTCATATACAAAGAAAGTATGTATATGCATTATTATTTGTTTATTTTTGGTACATTTCATAAGAAGAATAATTTATATTGAGACTTGTTTGTTGACAAGTCTTGTGAGCTGTGATCTGTGCAATAAATACTTAAAGTTTTAAACCATCTATTGCGTTTTATTGTGCAACTATAGCAATGATAATAATGAATCATTTATAATATGTTGAATTTGATTGTGGTCTCGCACATTGTCTCAACATTAACATAGTGTAGTGTATTATCAATGTTTTATAAGTATTTTATAGTCATTTGACATTAGATTTTTTTTAAGTAACGCAATAGTTACTTTCCCTGGTAATTAGTTATAATTATGTAACTCAGTAACTATTTGTGAGAAGTAACTAGTAACTATAACTGGTCCCACTTTATATTAAGTGTCGCTTATAGCTGTGAACTTACATGGTAACTAGATGTGTAAGTAGTATGTAACTACAGTGTGTGTACACACTAGTACATAGTATTTACTTGTGTAATACTGGTGTAACTACACACATGTAACAACACACAATAGTATGTGCAAGTTCAAATGTGCAACAGGACATTGGTAACAACACTAAAAAAGTACACATCTGTAACAAGAATTACATAAGTGCATTATGTAACAACAATTTGTATCTGCAGGTGTTTTCCCACTTCCACACCTGTTTGCATACCATGTACTTCTGAACACTGTATTAGAATAAGAATGGCAGAACTAATGCTGCATTAAAAGGTTTCACCTTGTGATACCAGTGTAATTACAGGGTAAATCCTCTGTCCACTAAATATAAAGTGTAAAATGGTCACAAATTACTGTGAATAGGTGAATGCGTACCTTGGCTCTAAAGGTCAAACAACAACAAATAAGGTTAAGAATCTTGGTGTGACTCTGGAGTCAGATCTGAGTTTCAATAGTCATGTCAAAGCAGTTAGTAAATCAGCATACTATCATCTCAAAAACATTGCAAGAATCAGATGCTTTGTTTCCAGTGAAGACTTAGAGAAACTTGTTCATGCTTTTATCAGCAGCAGGGTGGATTACTGTAACGGCCTCCTCACCGGTCTTCCTAAAAAGACAGTCAGACAGTTGCAGCTCATCCAGAACGCTGCGGCCAGGATTCTGACTAGAACCAGGAAATCAGAGCACATCACACCTGTCCTCAGGTCTCTACACTGGCTCCCAGTTACATTCAGAATAGATTTTAAAGTATTATTACTTGTCTATAAATCACTAAATGGCCTAGGACCTCAATACATTACAAATTTGCTCACTGAATACACACCTAACAGATCACTCCGATCTCTAGGATCATATAAACTAGAAATTCCAAGAGTTCAGTCAAAGCAGGGTGAATCGGCCTTCAGCTACTAACAGCGCCCCTCGCAGCTGGAATCAGCTTCCAGAAATGATCAGATGTGCTCCAACATTAGACACATTCAAATCAAGGCTGAAAACACATCTGTTTAGCTGTGCCTTTACTGAATGAGCACTGTGCTACGTCCGACAGATCTCACTATTATGTTTTACTCTTCTTTTTCATTCTTGTATAACCCGTTTAAACATATTTTATCTGTTTTTTATTATCTGTTTTTATTTTTTCTTACACTTGTCTTTTTTATTTCTGTTTATGTAAAGCACTTTGAATTGCCACTGTGTATGAAATGTGCTATATAAATAAACTTGCCTTGCCTTGCCTTACTGTGTAATATACAAAACCTAAGCCTTTGTGCAACTGTTTAACAACAGCAAACTTCTGCCAAAAAGTATAAGTGTATATAAAAATATACAAATGGCTTATGTTTATATGTTGTTTTAAGGTAAACTGTAGAATCACATCAGTATTTCACATTAAAAGGGTAGTTTACCAACGATTGTGTTATTAATGTCCTGTTACACATTTGAACTTGCACATACTATTGAGTGTGCTGTTACATGTGTGTAGTTACACAAGTACTACACAAGTAAATACTATGTACCAGTGTGTACATACACTGTAGTTACATACTACATACACATCCAGTTAAGGTGTAAGTTCAAATGTATAAGCGACACTTAATATAAAGTGGGACCCTATAACTAAATACTCTTTTAAAGGGACCTGCCCAACAATGATTCTGATTGGCTGTTTACATAGGCGGACCCTGTGTGAGGCTGGGGAAGGCTTAGCCTCCCCTTGGCCAGAGACCACGGAGATAGCAGCAAAGAAAACAAAATGCATTGAAAACGTAACGGGTGTAAGGCAGAATATGAATGTAATTTAATGTTGATGATTAACAGAACACTTTAGTTTTTGTAAGTTTGTCAATCAAATTTAAAGTCTCCCTCCGCACAAAAATGGATCTGTCCAACCCCGCACTTTGCACTGATGAGCGCTGTTTTTGACGGGAGTTGGCAAAGGCTCTGAAAATGAAACCAAAAGTGCTGGCCAGCGGACTATTCTGATTTGCTGGTCAAGGACATAAGTAATAAAATGACAAATGAGTATTACTAGAGAGGTATAATAATATATTATTCTTGTTTAACTTGTTTTTAGCATTAAATGAAATGCCTTATTTTGGTAGTTTCATTGTAACGTAGGTAGTAGTCTAGCCAGGTTGTTTGTTAGACAGAAGGCTACCATTATTCTATAATATAATATAATATAATATAATATAATATAATATAATATAATATAATATAATATAATATAATATAATATAATATAATATA
>CAIGQZ010034999.1:13029408-13049842 GCA_903798205.1 Danio tinwini | reverse complement strand
TAATATAATATAATATAATATAATATAATATAATATAATATAATATATACAATTTATTATATTTATTATTATTATATAGATTATTATATAGTGAGTTAGTTTAATAAAATTGTTTAATGTGCGTGTTAAAAATAATAGATGTTTATTGGCGGTGCTTTTGTTGAAACCTCTTCTTGGTCAGTCGCAAATCTTTTTAAATGCATTAAAGGGCAGCGCATATCTTAGCCTTACCCTGGAGTTTGTTCACCCTCCGCCTATGGCTGTTTATTATATCTTAACTGAAAATTATTTAAATGTCGAATGTTAAATGTTTAAAAATTGGTAAACATTTACAAATTGATTCTCTGTGGTGATGTCTTTAGAGTGATTTGAACTATTGTTTCATATATATGTATCATAGTTAAAGGGACAGTACACCCTAAAAATGTATATTTGCTCACTATTTACTCACCCTCAAAGATTTCCAAACCTTTATGAGTCTTTTTCTTCTGTTGAACACAAAAGAAGATACTTTGAAGAAAGTTGAAAACCTGTAACCATTGGCTTCCATAGCAGAAAAAGCATATATTATGCAAGTCAATGGTTTCCAACATTTTTCAAAATATTTTCTTCTGTGTTCAACAACTCATAAAGGTAACGAGGTAACGATGGCATGGAAAAAGGCAACGATGGCATGGAAACTGGGAATTCATTAAGTATACCGAACGTCTCAGAAATAATTGCGAAGGTTTGGTGAAATAGCGTGGGCAATTTTGACTGATCTACAGCTTAACAAGTCTGAACTTAACAATGCTTGAATGTCTACACAAAATCTTGGTTAAATTTTCTACCTCAGGGAGTGGAAAAAAACCTAAAACTCCTCCTGAACATCTGGTTAAAGACAGAAAAATGATGATGGAGGACAGAGCAAAGCTACAATTAGCAGGCGTGACACAGCCATATATCACATACAAAAATGCTCTCCATTTAAAAAAAAAAAAAGATTTACATCTTTACAAACTAAGAGTTCTCTGTAATCTTGATAATAAGAGGGTTTGTTATTAACATCCTTTATACTGTGTGAATGCTTGATTCTGATTGGCTGATGAGCATTCTAAGGTGTGCAATTATTTTTATATGAATGCACAGCTAAAGTAGTTCCGGCAGGTTTTGAGCACATTAATGCTGCATATCACTACGCTGAATAATTTGAGTTATTTCACAGTCAGAAGAGATGTGTGTGAAACTAGCGCTACACACAGGAGAAGATTGAGGACAAAAACCTGGCAAAGGTCTGAAATAAGACATCTGAACAGTGTCTGCAGCTGTGGGAGCTATAGTATAAGGGGAATAACCGATGATTGGGTGTTGAATTATTAGGTAATCATGCACATTCAATGTATTTTTAAAGCAGAAATTGAAGTGCATGTCTACTTAAATGTTTAAGGATTAGCTCCTCGTTGTTCATTCATTTTCTTTCAATGTGCTTGGAAATGCCAACAAAAATAATATAGCAGTAGAGTTTGGTGAAGAATTAAGCTGACAACCTTTATAGCACAAGTTAAATTTTAGCCATAATCACACATTATTTGCCCTGTAATCTATGGAAGCCTGTTTTAAGGCTTAACATAAAATTAAAAGTCGAAATTTTTATTTAGCAAAGTCAAAATTACGAAATAAAAGTTGAAATGATGACTTTCTAATTAGAAATTATGACTTCAAATGTCATAATTACAAGATAAAGTCAGAATTATGAATCAAATTATAGGTGGGCATAGATAAAACTTTTTAATTTAATTAATCTAGATTAAAATGGCTGATTTGAATTCTGCTGAGGGCATTCAGAATATGTGTGCTACCCAAATAATGACTAAAGTAAGTCTTTGAGAACAGGTTTCTCAAGCCAGGTGTCGCATTAGACCAGGGGCTCATCTCCTGTGTCCAAAATGCATCACAAACTGCTTGAGAAACTGTTCTACTATGATAATTGGTGATGAAAATAAATGATGTTCAATAAGATGTGCTTGTGTTTACTAAGTGTTTATTCAGTTAAACATGAATCTTGAACTGTAGGCCTACATCAGCTCCAAACAGCCATGTATGATGACCTTAATCCGACTAAAGCCATAACTGAACTAAACAGAAATGAAAATGTGGAGTATGCAGATATTAGTGGCATTATTGAAGTAAACACCGCAATCAAACTAAGTCATGTAGGACTTATCTCCATATTTTCCGACAATATCCACACACACGTCTGTCAGTAAAGGACCATACACACACACACACAAATACATAGCGAATGTGGAAGTTTTTTCTTTTCATTAGGCATGCATTATTATATTCCATAACACTCTCACCAGTCCTTACTCCTTATTTGTGTCTAATACTCTAGTTTGTCACAGGGGCATGAATGAAATGTTCATGAGTGAATGTGAAAAAAACTGCAGTTAAAGTCACCCAAAATAACAGGAAACTCTTCCATGAAAGCACTTGACATAAACACCTTCATTATATTATTGTCTATTAAGGCAAATAACTAGACTACAGATGTCCATGTAAGCGTAGTCAGTAGTGTCTTCCAAGTAAGTGAAAGATCCAAAAGGGCATCCTGCTGATTTGATTCAGAAGGGCACTTTTTTCTCAGACGGCTCACCGGTTTGACTTTCATTCACCGTCATTCATTTTTAAAAAGCAGCCGCTCTATTTTATTTGTATGTTTTACTGGAACACATAAACTCTACAGGTGCCTGATAGTCAGATGTGGAGCTAACATTAATCAGATTCACTCTAGTGAACTGCATCCATGTTAGTACATCACGTTTGATGTGGTCATTTCACAGTAGGAATACACACAGGTTCGAAGACTCGTTCTCGCCACCTACAGTGCAATTCGGCCAGATATACATCCGCGCTAAAATATCAAGGTGAAAGTCATTATAGCTTACGTAGAATAGACCCAGCTCTCAACCCAACTTTGAGAATAGATTAACACAGATATTTTTTTATCGCCGATAAGAGTCTCACGTTAACAACGATAACGGCCCAGTACACAAATAAAAATGTAAAATGATGACTTACTAAATTAAAATGATAACATACAAAAGTCGTAGTAATTACATTGCATCACACAACCATCTAAATGTGTGTCAAATTCTTTATCTAATAAAATAAAGTTGTTAAAAGCCAGTTATTTACATTTTTTAATCACATAATTCTGACATTAAATCATAATTTTGACTTGGTAAGTCACAATTTTGACTTTTTGTCATAATTTCAACTTTGCCTAGTCATAATTAGGCAAAAATTACCTTCCATAGTAATCACAATTTGTCTAAAAATTGTATGTGCCAATGTGATTGTGGAGATTTGTAAACATTTTGGAAAATATATGTTTATCCAATAAGCCTATTGAATAAATAATAACAACAATACTTTCGTTAGTTCCTACCCTAAAGTGGGGGAAAGCATTAACTGTATGTCGCACCCGCTTCCTCACATGATCTCATCCACTAATAAAACAGTGACAGATCTCTGACACACACTTAGGGCGTACTCACACTATGCTATCCGAACCGTGCCCAGGTCCGTTTCCCGGATCGTTTGAGAAGTGTGAGTGCTCTGAATCAGGCTCAGGCATGGTTCACTTGGGCGGCCCTGGCCTGGTTGGAAGAGGTGGGCCAGAGCGTGGTTCACTTGGGAACCGAAACTGAAAGCGAGACGTGACTTTTAAGGGACTGTTTGATATGGATTAATTAATTATTCGCACTGTTCAATGAACGCAAACTGTCGTAGATTATTAAAGACGCAAACCCCTCACTGCAGGACAGCTGCAGCTTCAGCAAACCTCCTAATTCCTCCAGCATGAGGACTTTATGATTGTTTATGAGCGTCAAAAGTGGCTGATCTGTACGGCGAAATATTAGACTGCGTGTCTCCGCATATCAAACGACTTAAACGATATAACTAAAGAAATCTCCACTGTGCTGAGCGAGAGCGCATCATCGATGATGTAAGCATGCCCAGGCCCGAATGTAATGTGAGTGTGGGCCGTCGGGGGAGACAAGCGTGCTTTGGCCCAGTTCAAGGCAACGGTACATAGTGTGAGTACGCCCTTTTACCCACAAAACCTAAAACACACACACATATGTTGCTGCTCCCATTATTATCAGGACTTTCCATAGACGTAATGGTTTTTATACTGAGCTAATGACATTTTCTGTCCCTTAACCACATTCCTGAAGAAAATGCTGACAGAAAAAAGATTTAACTTAAAATAAAAGACTGTTTAGTGGTTATTCAGCTATCTGAATGACAGGAATATACTCCGGGGGAAATAAGTATTGAATAAGTCATGTTGTTTTTTCTGGGAATAATATTTCTAGAGGAGCTGTTGACATGGAACTGAACCAGATTTTGGTAAAAACCCAAACAATACACACATTGTGTTGTCTCTTTGTGTCATGTGTTCTCCTGTCTATTGTGTAGTCCCATCCTCCTTGTTAATCCGTTATTAGTTTATTCAGTTTACCTGTTTGTTTGTTTGTTTGTTAATGTGATAATGTTTTCCCTCTCAGGGTTGTTTTTGTTGCTATTTGTTGTATTTTATAATTAATAAGCCCATGTTTTTGTCCCTGCAATTGAGTCCTCATCCTTCCCCAACCTCAATCTTGACAATAGAAACCCACAGGGGCGAACAGGCCATCTGGCAGACCGGGCAGTTTCCCGCAGGGCCGACGTACTTTTTGGGCCGGGCTGATCAGCAGCCTATCATTTTTTTCTGCCTAATTAATTGACGATGTTGTGATCTGTGACGATCTGAAAGTAAGATACTTCTTTTCGGACAGACCGGCCCATGTGACATAATCTGCATTCTATTGGCTCTTTTCTTTATTGACATTGGGCTGACCCAATCACAAACTCCTATTTTGGGCTCTGTGTGAGCGTGCAACGTTGGAGAAGAAATGGAAGGGAGGCGCAGAGAAATTGCGGGAAACACACTGGCGTTTCATTTCTGAAAAGTTCTACGTCCACGGCTGAAAACGAACATCAAGTGACACACACACACACACACACACACACACACAGTCATGAGCTGCAGACAGTAGGTCAGCGGGTGCCTTGAGCATAAAACTCCAGGTGAGAGTATAGTGCATGTCAGACAATTCATCAAAAATCTACTGCTAGATCTCATCTCACTATAGTTGTTAAACGTGATATTGAATTCATCTTGTTGACCCTTCGGTCTTTTGAATCTATTACTTGTTCTCAGGTAACGTGTTTTGGCTGAGTGCAAAGATAGGTTAATATATTAATTTATGTAATCACGTACACTGATTCTGCACATTGACTGATTGCTTGCCTTTAAATGTATTGTACGTTATACTTTTATATTGGCCATTATTGATTATTAAAACTGATATTCAGCAAAAGAGACGGGGTAAAGTTTGTATTTTTCAATGAAAATGAAAGAAGGCAGTTATGTTATAGGCCCTGTTTTGTTATAAATATGCATAGAGTGAAGATGACGCTCATATTTACACGAGGCCGTTTGCTGTCTGTTAATCAAAATATCAAAATGAAAGCTAAAATCTAAATAAATGCATGTGTGAGCTGCGCTCGAGGGGATGACTGAAGAGGTCACAGGTCAAGAAGAACAAGTGAAAATGCCTGAACTAAAATGGAAAAGTGCATCACACTTACAAGATAAAATGCACTCAAACCCTTCTAGCTTGTGTTATGTGTTCATATGAGTGCCTTTTATCTTGCAAGATTAATAATAGATCTATGTGTTCTGTATGTTTAGGCTCATGCGACTATCTACTATAAAATAGTAATATTTGCTCTAAATAGGGTCAATTAATGATGTTTCATTTTTTTAAGTTTTTTGGTTTCTTTATTTACATAAAATCATTGAAATCTTTATTGTAATATATTTATACAAAATAAATATTAAAAATAAATTAATTTATTTAAAGAGATTTTCAACACTTTTTGGCTCCTTTATTTAGACAAATGCATGTCACAATCACCGGCGATCTAGCCATTGCAGATCGCTGGAGATCTACAAATTTGCCACCAAATGAACTACAAATCCCATCATACATGTACTCTCACACCTGTTCCGGTTCACCTTGGATTGCAAACACACACAGCTGAAGCTGTTCAGGACTAATCAAATGGGCTATAAAGACAGCACACACACACACACACACACACACAGTTGCTGAGTCTTGTTATACTGTTTTGTGAACATTATGACGCGTTTCCCTTGCCGTGTTTGATTTGTTTCTTTGTTTACATAGTTTACAGCCTGTACCAACCATTCTCCTGTTTACTGACCACGCTTTGGATTACTCTGCATAGTGGTGGGCAGAGCGAGGCTTCATGAGCATGCAAACTCCACACAGAAATGCCAACTGACCCAGCCGGGGCTCGAACCAGTCACCTTCTTGCTAACCACTAAGCCACCATGCTGCCTCTTTTCTCAACGTTCATAAAACAATTTTAAACAAGTGTCTTGAATTAAACATGCTCATGTTGTGTGGTTAATTCTGTTCCGGTGAGAAGTTCAACGTAAAATAATACAACATTTCATTTTAACATTTAACCAAATGAGTTTTACTTCTATGGAGACAACATCACTTACTCAACAATCAATTTGATCTACTTTCAATCTGACTTTTGCTCCTGAATTCGTGTTTTGATACGTCTAAAACATGCACAGCAAGTTTTCTTCCAAGCTCATGAATCAGTTGCATTTCTTTAAAGAGCTCTTGAATATATCTTTTGGATTTAGTCCAAACAAAGCTACTTTTACTTGATCCTAAAGTCTCCTGCCATTTGGCTTTCTCTGCATTATTACTCTGAAGCTCTAAGCTCCAAGCATGTCCAGAACATCTTGTTAACTGCAAACACAAAAATCACCAAATGAGAAGCAGATGCCCACGTGTGAGCACAAACACACACACAATATAATCCTGTACAAGTCCAAACATTGCACAACTCTGGAGGCTGTCCGGTACGACCATGTGTGTGCAATTAAACTATAAAAGAGGAATACTGCTTCCTCTGGGAGTTACCTGCTCACAATTCACAGACATTCCTCTGTACGTGAAGGAAATCCCTGGCAAATTACACACAACCTGTTTAAAGGCCAGCAGAATGTAGAGTTTTGACTAATAAATGAATATTTATAAGCAAAGGTGTAGTTAAAAATGTTTTGTTGCATCTCAGAATTTACATTAATGCATTTGCAAACAATCTTGGTGCAAGAAAATTAGATACATTGATATTTTTCTTGCTTTTTTGGGATGAGGGTAGACGTTAATAAAATACAATTAATGGGAAATTTTATAAATATTATAAATAATTCTTGTTAACTTCCGGCCGCAACCATATCTGATCTAGCAACAACCATCTCAAAACGCTTCTGAAATAACCAATGCTTTGAATCGCTTTAGTCACGTGAGCTGGTGTTTCAGATTATACTTTAGTGCAGTGCTTTGAAACACTTGTGCTTCGGGATCTTGACAGTGACTACGTTTACATGGACACCAATAATTCGATTTTAATGCGATTAAGACAATACTCTGATTAAGAGTCCACCATGTAAACAGCGATTTTTGATTAATTTTAACAGATTAAGGTCATAATTGAACTAAAGAGAAATCGAATTAAGACATGTGGAGTATGACGATTATAGTCGCATTACTGAAGTGCAGAACATGCATGTAAACACCTTAATCGAACTATTACCCTCATGTAGGACTTTAAGCCGATTTTTGCGACAGGGTAGTCCCCACACACACACACACACACACACACAGGCGGCTGATTGACACTCTTTGCACCTACCGAGTCAGTGCAGACCACAGACAACTGCATCGTGAAATGCGGAGGGTTTTTTCTTCCATTCAGCATGCGGTATGAACTTCCATTAAAACAACTCTTCCAGCAGTTCATAGTTGCATCCAATATCTCGTTTGTCACGGTGGGCTTGCATGAAATGTTCGTGAATGAAAGTCAAAGTGCCAAACTGCAGTTAAAGTTGACAAATCAAAAATGAAACACCCGAAATTACATGAAACTCCGGAGGAAATGCGGATAGCTGGTGATGCAATGACGTTAATCGAATAATGTGCTATAACATGTAAAACGCAATCATGAAAGTAACACGCAAAAAGCAACTCACGTAAACACCTTAGTCTTATTATTCTCTTAATTAGATTAAAGCAAATAATTTGATTACTGATGTCCATGTAAATGTAGTCACCGTGTCAAAACGCCAGTTTCGCGTCAGGCATTCCTAACTCTGGCAAATTACACACAACCTGTTTAAAGGCCAGCAGAATATAGAGTCTTGACTAATAAATGAATATTTATAATCAAGAGTGTAGTTAAAAATGTTTTGTTGCATCTCAGCATTTACATTAATGCATTACCAAGCAAACTTGGTGCAAGAAAATTAGCTACATTGATATTTTTTCTAGCATTTTTATTTGTATAGGCAAAGTATATACATGTGAAGCCAAAATTATTAGATTATTAAATGATTCAAAAATATGGAATTTTTTTTTATCATAATAGTTTAAATAACTAATCTCTAATAACTCATTTATTTAGGCCCAATCCCAATTCTACCCCTTAGCCCTTCCCCTTACCCCTACCCCTTTATTTTGCGCGTTTAGGTGAAGGTAGTAATGTGCGATACCACTGGTTTCCTATCCGATCCAAGACCAAGTAAAATGAAGCCGAGTATCGGTGATACTGATCCGATACCTTGCCTAAAAATGACTGTTTGGGAAATTTAAGTAACAAGTAGTGTACTTAAAAGTGTCACTTCATGCTAAAAACAAGACATATTACAGGTTATTCTTGTTTATTGATGAAGAATTATCATACAAAAAACGAGCCAACTTAAATATTTATTGACAGCATCTGAGCATGTATATCTTAAAATGTCAGCCTCAACATCTTAACATAAACAATAAACATTCACACTTTTAAAAATATAATTAGCTCAGGGACACATTTTCCTCCAAGCTGAACTATTGCAGACATTTTGGTCATTTAATTGTTTCATTACTCATTTCATAACCAAAGTTCTAAAACTAATTTGTTTTAAGAATTCAGGAAACCGCCGTTGTTTTACCATTGTCACAAAAACCCAAGCCCCCAAAATACAGCCACATCGCCACATTTTCTCCCTCTGTACCTGGATAGTGCCTGCCTGCTGCACCTAAGGACTCTGAACGAGATATCTGTCTCGCCCTAGCAGCACCTGTGCCTCCTCCTCTTCTGATCGCCTAGTCATGACGTTGTCATATTCTGTCTTGTGATTTATATGTATTTATATGTAATTTTATATGTATTATATTTGATTAGGTTTGTGATATTACCACGGTACCTCACTGTTTTGTTACATGTGTCACAAACGGCATCGTTTGAGTTTATGGAAGTGAAGTAGCTTCACACATAACTTTGCTTGCGGTCACCCATATCTAATGACAGCATGACTGGACATTCTGTGCCAGCGGACTGAGTGGCTAGCTAGCTTGCTCTGCAGTTGTACAGTGCCATATTACGCTCATGACTTGGCAGGCGGAAGAACAAGTAGTTCCAACTAAGTTGGCATTATTCAAATAAACTAGGGTAATTGTGCTTACTTTCTGCTGTATTTCTATTTTTAATAAACTACATATTCGCTCCAAATTACTGAAATGTTAATATTTTGATAAGATAATCGATTCTAGAACATACAAAGCTGGTATCTGAGATTATAGATATATTATAGATATTTTAGTATCGATCCGCACATCACTAGGTAAAGGGGTTGGGGTGTCCCAATACTCTTTAGCTCGAAGGTGTGGGATTTTAAATGTATATAATCTAGTTCCAAATTAGCAATAATCTAAATATAACTGAAAAATTATATATTTTTTGGTTTTTTAATTAGCCTAGTTCATTCAAAACTCTAGCTAGGGTGTGACAGACCTTAAAGTCTCTTGGTTTCTTGAGCACTGACTCTGCCAAAGTGATGCAAATGCTACAGGCATCATCTCAACGACTCTTCTTTTGTCTTTGGGTGATACTTTCAAACTGGTCAACTGGCCCGATGGTAAAATAAAAAAATGTAAAATTTGTAAAAATTCCTACACGACGGTAATAGTTTGATTGCAGCGTTTCCATGTCTGTACAGCACTTCAGTAATGCCACAAAAATCAGCATACTCCACATGTCTTAATCCGATTTCTGTTTAGTTCGATTATGACCTAGTGAGATTAAGGTAATCAAAAATCGCTGTTTACACGGTAGACTCTTAATCAAGAGTATTGTCTTAATCATATTAACATCTGATTATTGGTGTCCATGTAAACATGCTCATTGTGATGATATTATATTATGGAAATTAATAAAAAACATTGATTACCTGTTGGTGCATTAGCGATCCCATCCTGGGCGTCTTTCACGAGCTGTGAATTTGCTTTAAACGTGTTTAAGTCTCTTGTGTGTGCAAGCACTGTAGTGTTCAACTGACGAACACAAGTCCACAAGCCATTAACGTGTTTGTTGAGTCCATCTTTAATCCGTTTGAGACTGTCAGACATGGGCTCAAAGCGACCACAGATACCTTCAATTCCAGCCACACGTCCATCAAGACCACTCAACAAACCATTTACTGCGTTCACCTGCTCCTGGCTATTCCCAAAGTCCACCTTTAGGTTTTCCAAACGCTGAAACAGGATCTCAAAACCATTAGAATGATTGAGATCGCTCTTAATTTGCTGTGTAAAAGATCCCAGGTCATTCTGTAGATGTCTTGTGTGTTTCTCCAAGGTGTTTAGACGCTGATCGTGACTCTGAAAAGTAGCATTGTAATTAATCTTCTCTTGAAAAGCTTTTTGTTCTTGAAGTCTTTCCCGTCTTAGTTTGTCCTCAAGATTAATGCAATGCACCTCTGCACTTTTTTCAGCAAGGCTAACCCTGGCCTCCAGCAAGCGCCCTTGATTATTAAGCTTCGCCAAAGTTGTGTTTTGCTCCCTAATTGCATCTTTCATGATGTCCTGGTTGTCTTTGAGTTTCTGGACTTCATTTATATCCAAATCTGAAGCATTGGGAATCCGAACCCGCAAGTCTTGAATCTGTTGCCGGAGCTCAGCCTCTTTAGAGTCCAGAAGTTCAGCTAGGCTCAAATAGGAGTTTTCCTGCTCTTCACACTGCTCCCGAACGGACAGCACTTTATATTCACACGCACTCTTCATGTCTGCTAATTTGATGTCTATTCCTTGAAGAAGCTCGTCACGGAGGGCGGAAATCTTCCTATCGATGTATTGCTGACACGCACACTCATTGAAAGGATCAACATTGGTTTCTGCAAGTCGATGGAGTTGTCCGTCAATGCTCTGGATCTTGATCTGTAGATCCTGGATGCTGTTAGCATTGGTGCTGATGTGGTTCTGGAGCTCGTCTGCAACTGATGGTGAACGCAGGTCAGACGGGAACACGATGCTCTCCAATTCACCCGCTCTGACGTCTTGCGGTTGTTGCAAATGACCTAACATGTCGAGAACGTATTTGGTGAAATCTTCCTGTAAATTCTTCCCATTGGCTGTTGACGTGGCCTGTAGTTGTAGCACTGCCTGAGAAAGACGTTCCACTTCTTCTTCTAACGCTTGAACTCTGCGACTCTCCTGTATACGATCTGGATTGGATCCCGGTTGATTGTTATGATGGCCTTTTTGAGTCCATGGATGAGTCTCACTCACTTCTGGACCTAAAACAAGCCAAATACTTATAAAAGTTCAAATTGTAAATACTTAACATGTGCTTAGGCATGTTACTCAACATTTAAATAAAAGTGTAGAGCTTGTACAAATGGTCTATGATGCATTTAGCCATCTGTAGTTTACGAATGTGCTCGAATATTTTGAGTTTTAATATTATTGGGCTAGTTTTGAAAAAACTAGTAGGTGAAACCCTGGAAACCCTGGCTTTATTGGACTTGTTTTGGACTGTGTGTATAGCTTAAAAGATGTAAATTATGTTTTTAAAATAACACTGATTGGATTTGACTGAAAGAAGACAGTCCTATGATGCCTTTAGAGGGAGTAAATCATGGGATAATTAAACTTTTTGATGAACTCACCCTTTAAGTTAGCTATTTTTCCAAATTTAACACTAGAACTGTTGAGGCATTTTAAAATTCTGTAATTAAATAACTTTGTTAAAATAAAATGCCTTAAAATACTCTGACATTTTCTAACTGTGTATCATATTTCATTGTAAAATGTTTATTTTATTCAAATTACAAAACAAAAGATTTCTGAGTATTTCTACCTTGAATGGCCATAATGATCAAATCAACTTCAAACATTACAGCATCCGCTCGTTTTTTCTTTGACTTTGAATATGGATGCTTAAAGAGCCCCTATTACACATTAAAAAGGGTCATATTTTGGTTTTAAGGGTCTCCAACAACAGGCTGATATGCATGTAAGGTCAAAAAACACTTTCATAATCTTATAATCTGCATTTATTTTTACATAATTATCCCAGCGACTCCCATATGATTTGTTCAGCAATTCATTTGTTCCCAAACCCCTGCTTAGCGTGAAGCTAATCTGCGCTGATTGGACCGATGACAGTCTGTTGCGATTGGTCGACAACGTTCAGCGCGAGACAGTGAAACGCCCAGCACGGCATATCAGCAATATTGAAGTAGTCAGAGTGCAGAGTGTATGTGTGAGCACACCTGCCAACACTCCTGCTTTTCCCGGGAGTCTCCGTATTTCAGAACCATCTCCAGCCACCCACCCATTTTGTTATTTATCCCGGAAAACTCACGTAAATTCACCCCCCCTCCCTCGGTCCTCAGCATTTTGGTACGGTCTGTGAAACCCCCGGTCGCCAACATTGGTATAGAATCTGATCGCAGCGGCTGCCTGAAACACGCTTTACAGTAGTTACGAACACCATAGTAGACAGTACACGGTTCTCAACAGTGTTATTCCAACGCAATCTCACGGCAATTCGTAACTTTTTGATTTAGTGGCTAATTCGTATGAATTTGTATGATCTAATTTGTACAAATAGGTATGATTTGCTCATCACCCAATGACAGTTGGGGTTAGGTGCCACGCCTCCTTTTTAAAATTGTACATTTTCGTACGACTGAACTCGTATGAATTCGTACGAATTAGCCACTAAACTAACAAAACGTAAAATACTTACGTTTCCTCGTGAGATCAGGCTGGTTATTCAGACACCTCACCCCCGAACCTAAGCACCCCGATCTCCCGGATTCTCAGGGACAAATGTTGGCAGGTATGTGTGTGAGCCCAACGCAATTAAACACCAGCATATTGCTGTATTCTTAACCATAAGTAAAACAGTGACACACATTCAGTATTAATCCACACAGCAGCAAAAGCTGAACTATTCTGAACCTTGACCGCTGCACGTGTGTAGGAACAGCTAACGGTGGCCATAGCAATGACAAACGGCAGTGGAACGCAAGCTCACAAACACATTTAAATCCATAAACAAAGCAGCACGCGTCACATTTTCAACATGGCATTAGACGCGATATGAGAATAAAAAGAGTTAACCAGATACACTACAAGCGGTTACACGTAACAAAACACAATTAAATATATAATTTGGAAGCTAGAGAAAACAAGGAGGCAGTCATTTACTTACACTTGTGAAATGGATGAAACCACTGATCTATGATCCACTGAGCCATGTACTAATAAAGTCCTTTACATCAGTAGTGTTTTCTGATCCATCCTTTAACAAACGGCTGACGAATGCCCTGTTGTAAGCATGTAGATTCCAAAAGCACTCAAACTGCACAAGGCTGGGCTATCATGATGAGGTATTTTTGCAAAAATAAACCTCAACCACTGACTCTTCACAGTTTCATCTTTGTGTAGAGAAAATAACACTAACTTTCCCCTCACACTTCCAATAATATCCAGTTAAGCATATCTTCATGACTTGATTCAATTAGGATCTGCTGAAGTGTTTATCTTCTTCTTTTTCTTTGCTACAGTGTTTGTGGGTGGAACCACAGGTTTCAAATTTCACGGGTTTGCGCACACAACAAATGGGCAGTGTTTTAAGTTTCGTATTGACGTCCCGCCAAAACAGCTAAAGACTCATTATCAAGACGATTCATTTGAAGCACTATGAGTCGACTCTTTTATAAATGAATTAATAGTTTTAAACACGGTGCACTTTCAGATTTAAGCCTATTTCACTTCACTTAGAACTGTTACACACTACATGGAAGGTCATTCTCAAAAACCCATAATATGAGCTCTTTAAAACCCCCATAACTTTCTGAAAGCAACAACATAAATTTACTTCATTTACTTTCAAAACAACATTTTTACTGTGGTTAAAAACATGTTGCTCTCTCACTTGCCAGACAAAATGGGGTACACATCTTCGCAAATGGCCTAGTAACTCGTACACAATTTAAGGCTATATTACAAAAAAGATCCTATTTTTTAGAGTAATAACTTCATAAAATATGATGACAGACATTCAAAGTCTAAAATCTCAATCACAACAGAAGCTTCGAATATAAATATGACCTGAACAAAAAAATTAATTCGTTCTTATAGGAATGCTGTATGAAAAAAAGAGGATTCCAGCACCAATTGTGATAAAGGAGGTACATTTATCTTTATAATTCCTACTTTAATGGGATGATTGTCACTCACGCAGTTTAATGAATCAGTGTGATGACTTAAGTCAGATTCGTCAGGTGTTGCTTATTTGTGAATGAGTGATCCAAGATGGAGATGTACTTTTTAAATGTCCTTGTATAATGTGTGTCTTATACCCTAAGGAAGACTTTCAAGCTAAAACATATAGGTATTATCAATACATGTATCCCTTTTATTATTAGTAGTGCTGTAATCCTCATTTTTCTCTCACAGTTTTGCTACTTTTGTTTGCATGCAGCATGTGGAGTGGTAGAGTTCCTCCAGATCTCACCTCACTGTTTACAGGAATGGCCACTATGGCCATTCGAGTAGTTATAATTGTTATAATTTTAGTGTTAAATGAAAAAAGTCTTACCTAGAAAGCTCTGCAGTTGAGTGTTGGTGGATGGAGGGTCTTGATGTGGCTCCTCATGGACACTGGGTTTCTGTGGTGTGTTTTTCAGCTCTGTACAGTCGTGGCCTTGATATCCTGGACAACACCTCCACTCCAGCTCCGTCACCTGCTTGTAGCCGATTTTGTACATTGGCCTTGTTTGAGTATGATGCCTAAAACACAATTATGAATTAAATTACAAGCAGTGTTGAGTACGTACATTACTAATCACATTGTGATGTAGTGAATCCGAGGTGGGCCCACTACGAGAAGTGAGAGGCCTGACACCACAAACAAACCCAAAAAACTATCCAAAAAAATGGATTATCCCAAAAAAGGTGGTATTTATTTCCAAGGAAGTGACAAATATCGTCCAGCGCAAATATATATATACAGTTGAAATCAGAATTATGACCCCCCCCCCCCCCTGAATTATTAGCCCCCTTGTTTATTTTTTCTGTTTCTGTTTAACGGAGAGTAGATTTTTTCAACACATTTCTAATCATAATAGTTTTAATAACTCATCTCTAATAATGATTTATTTTATCTTTGTCATGATGACAGTAAATAATATTTGACTAGATATTCTTCAAGACACTTCTATACAGCTTAAAGTGACATTTAAAGGCTTAACTAGGTTAATTAGGTTAACTAGGCAGGTTAGGGTAATTAGGCAAGTTATTGTATAATGATGGTTTGTTCTGTAGACAGAACAAAGTAGATCAGAAAAAAATAGCTTAAAGGGGCTAATAATATTGACCTTAAATGGTTTTTTAATGGTTTTTATTATACTATATTATATTATATTATATTATATTATATGACAAATCAAACACTTTATAGTTGAACAAAAGCAGGTTATTATGCAAAAAATATAATAACAAAAACATATAGAGTACAATACATACAATATATACACAATTTATATATATATAAATATGTGTGTGTCATTCATTCATTTTCTTTTCGGCTTAGTCCCTTTATTAAGCAGGGGTTGCCACAGCAGAATGAACTGGCAACTTATCCAACTTATGAACTCCAGCATTTATCCAACTTATCCAGTTTTACACAGCAGATGCCCTTCCAGCTGCAATCCATCAATACTGAGAATTTAGTTTATTCAATTCCCCTATAGCGCATGTGTTTGGACTGTGGGGGAAACCGGAGCACCCAGAGGAAACCCACGCCAACACGTGGAGAACATGCAACTTCACACAGAAACGCCAACTGACCCAACCGAGGCTCAAACCTGTGACCTTCTTGCTGTGAGGCGACAGCGATACCCACTGTGCCACCATATATATATATATTGTTATAGTTTTTTCAAAGACAACCTGTCATTAACCTTAAACAAACATTAACTTAATTCATAAAAAAATGACACAATCAAAACTTTTAAGTCTTTACAAATTATACGGCAATAATCTGAAATTAAAACAAAAAATAAACAAATATGTGACCTTTAGCACCTCATTACAGCCACAGACTGTTTCAGAGGAAGTAAATCGACAACATTTGTCCCATGAGATCTATAAAACGTCACTAATCTTCTCCGCCAACCAAAAACAAGCATTCCTGTTTTCATGAGCCATGCAAACATAAACAAAAAAACACAGAATTATGTCCATAATTTATTAGGATTGTCTCCAGCAGTGACACACATCTGGAGCACAGCTTTAAAAGCAGAGGAATCTGCAGCAACAAGCAGGACACTTTAATTACAGCATCTCTTGGAGGATTTGAGAGCGTTTACACAACAGTTTTCAGCAGCCTCGGGCATTTCAGCACTCTGGATACTGATCACTAACATTAAATAAGTCTATGGAGTAATCAAAAACAATTGAGCGTTAATAAATGCACGCTATGGCCAGTGTTGGCTTTAATTAATTTCAAAGTAACTACTGTACTGTAATTACTGTAAATTACTGTAATTAAATTACTTTTAGGTAATTTAATTAGTTACTTATAATGCACGTAAAAAATCTGTATAAATCAGCAGAGTAATTGTATTTTTATACACATTTATGATGTAGAATAAATCTAATTTTCAACTAAAGAAGGTTTAATTTGTCAGAAAATTGCACATGCTTAAGAAACAATAAATTGAATAAGAAATGTGTCAATATATGGTATTTATGAAATATTAGGGGAGCAACGGATCACAGTTAATCCATGATTTGTACAGATCACAACCCACGGTTTGGAACACATTTGAACCACGGATGAGGCTAATACTGAATATTTCACAATTTATTTGTATTAAGCTGATTATTTCCTTAGTTTATTTTTAGTTAAATTACAGCTTCTAAATTATGTTTGTTAAAACCAAAAGTTTCTTGCAGTTCTGGTTTATAATAAATGGAAAGCAAATTACATTTGTCGTCCTCTCCCCTTTTTAGCTGATCCGAAAAATGGTCCAACCTGTGATTAAAACACCATAATGTGATCCAAACGGTGAGATTTGTAATGCATTACACCACTATGACATATGGTGTCATTGCTTCTGATACATATTTTTAGTATCTGTTTTATATCTGTTCTATACATTTTTCATGAACTTTTAATAAAAAGGTTTTTATTAAGATGTTTAAGTATTATTTTTTAATGAAACTAACAGGCCATTTTAAAGCAAACTTAAAGAGTTTGATTTCTTCTCTGATTTAAAGATATTTTTAATAGTAGCAAGCCAGGTAATTTATGTCCCTTTTTATTTGACTTTTTTGAAAATTATTTTAACAATAATTAATAGAACATTCAACATTCTAATTAATTAAAAATAATAAAACATTTAAATGTCAGATTAACTGAATTTTCAAATGTCAAATTAGTAGAACATTCAAATTTCAAATTAATAGAATATTCAAATTATAAAATTTAGAGAATATTTACATTTTAAATTAACAGAACATTCAAAATTCTAATTATTAGAACATTTATATTTTAAGTTAATAGAACATTCAAATTTAAGATTAATAGAATGTTCAAAATTCAAGTTAATAGAATATTAATTTAAAATAATAGAACATTAAATGTCAGATTAATTGAATATTCAAATGTAAGATTAGTAGAACATTCAAATTTTTAATTTATAAAACATTTAAATTTAAAATTAATAGATCATTCAATATTCAAATTAATAGAATATTTATTTTTAAATAATTTTAAATGTAAAATAAATTAAATGTCAAATTAATTAAATATTTAAATATCTAATTATTCAACACAATCTCACGGCAATTCGTTACTTTTTGATTTAGTGGCTAATTCGTATGAATTCGTACGATCTAGTACAAATTAGTATAATTTGCTCATCACTTAATGACGGTTGGGGTTAGCGGTGGGGTTAGGTGCCACGCCTCCTTTTTAAAATTGTACATTTTTGTACGACTGAACTCGTACGAATTAGCCACTAAACTGACAAAACGTGAAATACTTACGATTCCTCATGAGATCAGGCTAAATTAATAGAACATTCAAATTTTAAATAAATAAAACATTTAAATTTTTAATTTATAGAACATTCAAATTTTAAATTAATAAAACATTCAAATTTTTAATTTATAGAACATTCAAAATTCTAATTAATAGAATATTAATTTAAAATAATAGAAAATGTAAATGTCAAATTAATTTAATATTTAAATATCTAATTAATCAACAATCTCACGGCAATTCGTAACTTTTTAATTTAGTTGCTAATTCGTATGAATTCGTACAATTTAATTCATACAAATTAGTACGAGTTCCTCATCACTAGGGCCAGATGTAATCTGCGCAATCGGTAAAAATCTGCGGATTTCTGCGGAATTATTTTAGGAGTATCATAACTAAACCCTTAAAATGTGAAATAAAAAAATAATATCTTTTTAACTTTTATTTAATGTTTAAAATGCAAATCCAATTAGATTCACAGTAAATAGTTAACTGTAAGTAAATAAACAGAATTAATGATGGGCTAAAAATCTGCGGAAATCTGCGAAAAATCTGCGGAATTCTGCACGCGCAGATTCCGTGTGGGCCTACTCATCACCCAATGACAGTTGGGGTTAGGGGTGGGGTTAGGTGCCACGCCTTCTTTATAAAATCATACATTTTTGTACGACTGAATTAGCCACTAAACTGACAAAACGTGAAATACTTACGTTTCCTCATGAGATCAGGCTAAATTAATATAACAATCAAATGTCAAATTAATAGAACATTCAAGTTTTAAATTAATAGAATATTAATTTAAAATAATAGAACCTTTAAATGTCAAATAATTGTATATTTAAATGTTAAATTACAGATCATTCAAGTTTCTATTTAATAGAATATTCAAAATTTGAATTATTAGAACATTTAAATTTCAAATTAATAGAACATTTCCTTATTGAGTAGCTAAATTCGTTACTTTTACTTTTTTGAAGTAATTTTCTCAACACTGGCTCTGGTTTGCGGTTAGAAGTAAGGGTTAATGGGTTAAAAAGGGTAAAAGTTAACAGACGCTAATTAAAAGCGAGCACTTTAAATAGTGTCTGGCATTTCGGCGGTCATAAATATTCTGGATGCTGATAAAGCTATAATGACCTGCCATTCAGCGAGTGCAATTTAACTGCGTTTTTCATCCCGCAAAGAGCAATTTCTCCTCAATCCAGCTCTGATCTGATCTAATCTGATCTCTGGTCACTTCCGGCAATAAAAGTGCCTGGTTTGCGCTGTCCAGACTGACTTACATGAGACGTTGTGAGCAGTCCTGATGTGGAGGACATGCCACAAGCTGCGGATCCAACACCTCTTCATTGGACAGCACAGCACAGCTCACATTCTTATGCACCACAAACGCACACCAGTTTCTGCAAAAGAGGGAATTAGACATGAGCACACACACATAAGAAGAAGAATAATACTTAAACAGGGAATGCTCTGGGGAGGTTTTTAACAAACATTAGGGGAACATTCAAGATTCGAATGAATAGAACAAAAAATTTTAATTAGTAGAACACTTAAAATTCAAATTAATAGAACATTTAAATTTTTAATTAATAGAACATTTAAATAAAAAAATTAACAGAACATTTAAAATTCAAATTCATAAACATTTTAATTTAAATGAATAGAACACGTAAAATTCAAATTAATAAAACATTTAAATTTAATATTAATAGAACATTTAAAATTCAAATAGAACATTTAAACTTAAATTTAAAATAATAGAACATTTACATTTTAATTAATAGAACATTTAAATTCAAAATTGACAATATTTAAAATTCAAACTAACATTTTAATTTAAAGTTAATAGAGCATGTAAAATTCAAATGAATAAAACATTTAAATTTAACATAACAGAACACTTAAAATT
>CAIGQZ010034999.1:12987199-13013600 GCA_903798205.1 Danio tinwini | reverse complement strand
GTGCTCTAGGCTAATTTAACAGCAGACGGCGCTCTAGGTTAGTGTTTTACAGCAGATGGTGCTCTAGGCTAGAGTTTAACAGCAGATGACGCTCTAGGCTAGTGTTTAATAGCAGATGGCGCTCTAGGCTAGTGTTTAACAGTAGATGGTGCTCTAGGCTAGTGCTTAACAGCAGACGGCGCTCTACGCTAGTGCTTAACAGCAGACGGCGCTCTACGCTAGTGTTTAACAGCAGATAGTGCTCTAGGCTAGTGTTTAACAGTAGACAAAGCTGTAGGCTAGTGTTTTATAGCAGCTGGAGTTCTAGGCTAGTTTTTAACAGTAGATGGCGCTCTAGGCTAGAGTTTTACAGCAGATGGCGCTCTAGGCTAGTGTTTAACAGCAGACGGCGCTCTACGCTAGTGTTTAACAGCAGATGGTGCTCTAGGCTAGTTTAACAGCAGACAGTGCTCTAAGCTAGTGTTTAACAGCAGACGGTGCTCTAGGCTAGTGTTTAACAGCAGATGGCGTTCTAGGCTAGTGTTTAACAGCAGATGGTGCTCTAGCCTAGTGTTTAACAGCAGACGGTGCTCTAGGCTAACAGCATATACTCTATACCCAGTACAGTACAGTACAAAACAGGCAAAACTTTGTGCTTGTGGCAAGTTTATAACCTTACAATTACTTGTTATAATCAAAAGTCTGGTTTCCTGTATTGATTCCTTTGCTTTTTTGCAGTTAGCTATGATGCAACCCCATGCTAAAACTCAATATAGCAAAATGTGGAAAAATCTGAATGCTTTCTGAATGCATGCTCTACATGAGAACTGCTGGTCTGATGAAAACACATACCAAGGGTTTCCTCAATCTCTTGTAACTCCACCTCTTGCACCCTAAGCTCTTGCTTTTTTTGTTTCATGACCGGACTCTGCAAATTCATTAAATGACTATTGTAGTCAGCCTGCACAGTGGACGCCTTCTGCTTGGCAACACTATATTGCTGCAGCAAATCTGTAAACACACATTCAAATATAAGAGACAAAGGTTACGTACACTATGAAGAGATTTGGCAAACTCAAATATTCTTTTCAATATCAAGTCATTAGACTGTTAACTATTATTTTAAACTATCTGACATGCCCATGACAACTGATTAATGGCAGTACTGGGAAAATAAGACATTACTTTAAATTGCTAATTCACTCACTATCCTTCAGCATTGATCTATCAGGGGTCTCCTCATTGGAATGAACTGCCAATTAATCTGGCATATGTTTTATGCGGTGAATGCCTTTCCATCACTGTGAAACACCCTTACACTCTCTCGTCAACCCTCACACTCTTTCGCTACGGCCAGTTTACCCAGTTCATCTATACTGAATGTCTTTGAACTGTGGGAAAAACAGGAGCTAATTCTGAAATTAAAATATTTAAACATGCAAATGTTTATTATTAAATATGCACTGATTTGCATAAATACCCTGGGCAGAATACTTGATTTTATAAAGTATTTTGTATTTTAAGAATACTTGTTTTATAAAGTAAGCAAATGATATAAAAAAACAAAGCACTCTGACAAAATATTCAGTGTATATTTACAATATATATTCTACAAAAAAAACATCATAAAATATTTATGCCCATATTTATTTACATAAACAGGTTGTGATGCATTTGTTTGTCAAATTGTCATAACAAGCCTTGTCCCCTTTGCATTTAAAATGTCGTAACTGAGCAAATGACACCTAATATAATTTGTCATAAGCATGCATAAAATCACATTCTAGTTCATGTCATGATGATAAAGGTCTTATGAACACCCCTTCAAGTAATGTGTTACCAACACACCAACAATCAGGTAATGACCATAAATGAAAAAATAAAAAACAAATAAATAAAAATTAGACCCGACTGTATTCTATAGGTTAACCAATACTTTAAAAATTATATAAAGTAGAAACAAAGTCTCTCATTCATATGGTAAAATCATATAATCCATTGCACTGAGGAGAAGTGTGTTAATTACCTATCTGGAGGCGTGTATGGTTGTATTCTGCAGGTAAAGGCGCTCCAAACACCTGTCCTCGAAGTTTCTCAATGGACGGAGCCTTGTTCTGCAGACCGCCAAACTTCCCACTGCAGCGGATCCGCTCTCCTTGGCGTGTTAAAATGGTAGGGCACTGTATTTTATTCTGAACCACCTACCAGATATACATACACACAAATACACAAACATTAATATGCATGCTGTTGTAATCAATTCTGTTCAAGTGTATTTGTATAGCGCTTTTCACAATAACTATTGTTTCAAAGCAGCTTTACAAAAGGTGCATATCATATATAATGCATTTATAATACAGTAGGGAAAATAAGCATCGAACATGTCACTATTTTTCTCAGAAAACATATTTCTAAAGGTGCAGTTGACTTGAAATTTTCCCCGGATGTTGCTAACAACCAAAAAAAATCCATATATGCAAAGAAAACAAAACTAATTAAGTTATGTGTAATAAAATAAAATGACACAGGGAAAAAGTGTTGAACACATGAAGAAAGGGAGGTGTAGTTAGGCAGTGAATGCTCAGACAGCAGCTGAAATCTCTCAGTAGTTCTTCAGCAACCCTCTGCCCTTCCTCAGTGTAAATGAATATCAGCTGCTTCAGTCCAACATCTACATTAGCAGAAGTATGAAGATGAACCCAGGGTGGACATTTCAGCAAGACAATGATTCAAAACACAGCCAAGGAGACTCTCAAATGCTTTCAGAGAAAGAAAATCAAGCTGTAGAATGGCCCAGCCAATCACCTGACCCGAATCCAATAGAAAATACAAATTAAAGCTCAGATTTAATAGACGACACCCACAGAACCAGCAAGAGTTTTACACCCTGTTGAAGTTTGTGGAAAACTCACACCTGAGCAATGCATGTGACTTTATTCTGTATATGAGAGGCGTCTTTAAGTGACCATCACGAAAAAAAAACTTTTATATAAAAGTATTCAATACATTTCAGTAGTTCAGGACTTTCTCCTTCTGTCAGATGTTTATCTTTTTTTATGTTTGTATTGTTTGTGTCAGCTCCTTTAGAAATATTATTCCCAGGAATAAACATGACGTGTTCAATATTTATTTTCCCCACTGTGAATTATTATATATTAAGGTTATTAGGTACCATAACTTTCTTAGCTACTAATAACTTTAAATGCAGATTCTTCATCACTGAAACTATTAAAAATACACCTTCTTACCTCTCGACGATATTTATTAGCAGAATCCAGATCATCAATCAATATGGTGTCTCCAAGCAGAGTGCTGAAAACTGAAAAGAGTCAAAACAGACCATGATTTTCGTTATTGCCCACTTTCAAACTACAGGTGTGAAACGTGTCTTTACCCTGGGGTTAAGCACGACGATAAATAGGGTTGTTCAGATACCGATACTAGTATCAAAAATTGTTGAATGTCTGATGGAAAAAAATACTTTAGTTCACTGTATGTATTTTTTTTTATTAATGAATAAATGTGGCTAAAATCTATGGGAGATCATCATTCTCTTCATTGGCACCAATATATCATCAATTAAAACTTACTTTTTAGGGTCGCTTTTATTTGATTATTAGATTTATTATTATTATTATTGCATGCGTTTTTAATTATTTTTATTATTGCTTTTTTTGCATTCATCTATGTATGTATGTTTTACTGCTGCACATTTTATGTCTGTAAATTGTCTTGAGATGGTACTTTTAAAAGGTGCTATATAAAAATAAAGTTTATTATTATTATTATTATTTGAAGTCTGAAGCACACCATACATCAATTCTAACAATTTACACAGGGCTAGTAGTAGTATACTCAACTGTTTCTACAGATACACACTCAGGTTTCGGTTCAGTACTCGGTATCGGCCGATAACCTGAGCTCAGCTATCGATATCAGGAAGGAAAAAAGGGTATCGCAACACCCCTAATGATAACCTGGGGTGAAGCGTAGTGTGATAAGCCCTACACACACATCATTAGCTCATTTCAATACTGCCAATGCAGCCTCTGTGCCAGCATATTTAGCTGTGATGAAAGAAAATGAATGCATCCTTCTATTATGATCCATTAAGTTGGCAGTATTCTGTAAATATTGTGCAATTTCGAGTGCATATCAAGTTCTGACACATAATACAAGGCAAAACACATCCTCTACCTACATGTAACATTTATTTACACACATTGCAAGTGAAATTCTAAGTGTTGCTCCCATTCAAACAGGTCATGCATGATCTAACTGTGTCCCTCAAATGGGAATTAATGTTAATGTGTTAATTATGGGCGGAATTATTGGGTGGAAAATCTGTTTTGCATTTATGCCATCAGGATTTCTTTCTGCAGTTAAACCATGATCCAAGACTAACACTCAGAGAGCAGTAAATAAGTGTGAAAAATGGCTTCGGCTAGCTGATAAAACAGATGGAGTTGCTTTACAAGTGCAGCAGAGGCATCTATTGCTCATTTCACAGTATGACACCCTGCAAAACAATGCCAAATAACTTTAATTCAATGAAAAATAGCAGAATTAAGTTTTGAATTATTATCAGGGTTCCCACTTTAAGCCAAACGTCAAGTTTAATGACTTTCAATCAAATAAAAAGCTGAATTTTCATGATCTGTAATGAGCAAAACTAAACAGATATATCTTTAATGGCAGATCTGTTTAGGACTAAACCTAGTCCTAAAAGCCTAGTCTGGTAGTTAAATATAATAAATATAGCACTGATTAAAACATTAAACAACGTGACAGATTTTTTTTTTAAAGAAATTAGCTTGTAAACTAATTAGCTATACTTCAATTCTGTCAGCGACCATTTATGCCACCCAATATAGACTACAATTTAATTTATTTAATTACAACAATGTAATAATTAATTAAAAAACAGGTCAAAATGTAAAGTAAAATTTAAATTGATAAATAAAAATATCTGATATGCCAGAAATGTCATGACCCGATTTGTTAAATTTAATAAGCTGTAACCACTTCCATAAACACTGTGTTATATAGTTTCAATCAATATAATCAAATAATCTTTTTATTTATAACAGG
This sequence comes from Danio tinwini, assembly GCA_903798205.1. NCBI lineage: Eukaryota > Metazoa > Chordata > Actinopteri > Cypriniformes > Danionidae > Danio > Danio tinwini. Next base: position 13,008,530 of record CAIGQZ010034999.1, on the reverse strand, counting down.
AAATAAAATAATAATTTGTTGAGTTAAATCAGGGATGTCAAAGTCGATTCCTGGAGGGCCGGACCCCTGCAGAGTTTAGTTCCAAGCCTGCTTCAACACACCTATCTATAGGTATTAAACAAGCCTGAAAGACTCAATTAGTTTGATCAGGTGTTTGATCAAATCTGTGCAAAGCTGCGGCCCTCCAGGAACTGAGTTTGACACCTGTGAGTTAAATAGACTATAACAATTAAAAATAAAAAAAAATAAAAAAAACATTAACAGAAAAAAGCATTATATTTTGAGTTAAATAGACTACGATAATTAAAAATAATACAAAATTATGTAAACTTCCTTCAATTAAAAAAAAAATCAAAAGTAGAATATAAAGCTTTAGGACATCAAAATGGTGAATTAAATAATTACTAAATAAATTATTTGCATTTGGACTTCTGCAGAAAAATAAATTAAAACGTATAAAGACTAAAAGCATATGAAAGATAACTTCAAAGATTAGTTTGCTGCTTCTTCAAACTATCTATTCAAAATGAGCAGAATCAACACAATTCTTGAGATTTTTTGGGACAACTTAAAAGATGCAGTATGTAAGTTTGACACCCAGTGGTTAAAATAGGTATTGCACTCTTGGATCAAAACAAACACAAGCGTGGGTTGCCAGATTGAGTACAGGAGCGAGTGATTTACACTGTGTTCTAAATAAAAGCAACGACATGCGATAGAGGGACTATTCTCCATATTAAAAGGAGTGTTTGTCTTAACCAACACCTTGAATTAATATAATAGAAATGCTCCTGTACTCAATCTGGCAACCCGTGTTTGCCTTTGTTTTGATCCAGGAGTAGTTCAACCACTGGGTGTCAAACTTACATACTGCACCTTTAAATCAACGTTTTTTACTCATTCTTTTATCAGCAGCTGTTTATAATCTGCCAGTCTTAATATACGTGTCTGTGACTTGCCTTTATTGCAGCTTTCGGCATATTCAGGAAAAATTAGCAGTTCTTTAACAAACACAGGATTACCAAATGGACGGAAGAGAGCAGAGCCGTTCCTGATGTGAGGAAGATGCCTAAAACACATGCAATAAAAAACATATTAGAAAAAAGCTAACTAAGATAACATTAATACAATAAGCCAATTAAACAGACTCTTTAAGGCATTTATTATTGTTAAATATGAGAATTGGGTGAGCAATATAAAAAAAAAAACTCAAAACTAAAATGTTAATATACTGACTTAAAGTTGTACCTATTTTCGACAGACTCCGCATCCTGAGTCAGAATCAGAAAGAGCTTTATTGCCAGATATGTTCTGAGATTTTACAGTGCAACAGAATTACAGAGACAGGACTAAAAAACAGATAATAAATATATTTCTAAAATAGAAGTCGTGAATGCAAATATACAGATTGACAAGCGTATATACAGCTATATTACTATATACAGCGTTATATGTGCAGCTGTTATGTGCAAATTGGCATGTAAAGTGTGTTGTTAAATCAGTGTATGTGTGTATAAAAGTGTATAGCAGGTAGTGATGTTGGTTCCACAATTATTATTATCATCAAGTGTTCATGAGATGGATTGCCTGAGGGAAGAAACTGTTTCTGTGTCGGGCTGTTCTGGTGCGCAGTGCTCTGTAGCGTCGACCAGAAGGTAAAAGTTCAAAGAGGCAGTGTGCTGGGTGTAAGGCGTCCAGAGTGATTTTAGCAGCCCTTCTGCTTGCTCTGGATAAGTACAGTTCTTGGAGAGTAGGGAGGGTTGTACCAATGATTCGCTCAGCAGTCCGAACTATTCGATGTAGTCTTCGGAGGTCGGATTTGGTAGCTGAGCTAAACCAGACAGCTAGTGATGTGCAGATGACTGATTTAATGATGGAGGTGTAGAACTGTTTCAGCAGCTCCTTTGGGAGGAGTTCCTCAGCTGAGGAAGAAAGTACAGCCTCTGTTGAGCTTTTTTGACAATGGAGTCAATGTGAGTGTCCCACTTCAGGTCCTGAGAGATGGTGGTGCCCAGGAACCTGAATGACTCCACTGCTGCCACAATGCTGTTCATGATGCTTAGTGGGGGGAGAGCAGGGGGGTTTCTCCTGAAGTCCACTATCATCTCCGCTGTTTTGAGTGTGTTGAGCTCCAAGTCGTTGTGACTGCACCAGACAGCCAGCTCCTCAACCTCCGGTCTGTAAGCAGACTCGTCACCATCCTGAATAAGGGTGATAAGTGTGGTGTCGTCTGCAAATACCAGAAGCTTGACAGAGGAGTCAAGCTTCTGAAATCATGCTTGAATCATGCATTCAAGTCTAATTTTTATCTTTTTTGATGCATATCATCCCAATTTAGCAATTAATAAAAAAAAATGCTTGAAATGTACCCCCAATTCTCACAGTGTAGTCATGCACACACATACAAATACCCACATACACATATTAACACACATCTGTCATTTGACTATTCCTGACAGTTTGGTGCCATCTTGTGACTGAATAATATTAAGTAGTTTAGTGTAGCGTGGCGCCACAGTGGCTCAGTGGTTAGCACTGTCGCCTCACAGCAAGGAGGTCACTGGTTCAAGTCCCAGCTGGACCAGTTGACGTTTCTGTGTGTAGTTTGCATGTTCTCCACATGTTGGCGTGGGTTTCCTCCGGGTGCTCCGGTTTCCCCCACAATCAAAACACGTGCTATAGGTGAATTAAATAACCTAAATTGACCCCAGTGTATGAGTTCTTTTCTTTGGCTCTCGACGAAGGCGGTCTCACTTTTTCCCTCTCCGTCCCTTATCTTCCCTGGCTGGCTCTTCTTGTCTCGTCTTATTCTATCTCTGAGGCTCTCCGTGCCCTGCTATCCAAACGAATAAGGAATTATGGATCTGATCAACTGGTCTCTGAACACGATTGACACTATATTCACTATATGATATACACCAACTTCACTATATGTCAGTGTATGTGAATACATGGAAGTATATGTGACAAATAAAGGCCTTGATTGATTGATTGATTGATTGAGTGTGTGAGAGAGAGTGTGTATGGGTGTTTCCCAGCAGCTAGAATGGCATCCACTACATAAAACATATGCTGGATAAGTTGCCGGGTCATTCCACTGTGGTGACCCCTGATAAATAAGGGACTAAGTCGACGGAAAATGAATGAATGAGTTTAGGGTAGCAGCCATTTTTTCCCTGCAAGCTATACACTTAATTAAGGAGCTGAATCTGTCATGTTTCACACACTTTAGTACAACTGCACAATGATGCTTAGAGGATTAGCTTCAACATGAATTCAGTGTGTGTGAATAAATGTGAACCTGTCGTAAAGCTTCCAGAAGACCGTCTCAAGGGGCAGGACCTGTTGTCGTCCTTGTGTGTCGTCGTAGATCCTCTTGGCTGCAGATATGGTTTCAGTGACCACACAGTCCATGTCGCCCAGCAGATGCCAAGAGATCACCTTCGCCACATCATCATCCTTCACCAGCGCCAGATGAGCGACCTGCACATCACATACACACACACACACACAACATCAACATGGAGAAAAACAACTCTCTGATAGAGCCATTCAAGACTTATTTTAGATAAATATCAGCAAACCTTAAGAATAATTTCTAAAAACCTTTAAAAGTTTGCTTAAAAACCTAAAACCTTTCTCAAAATGTTCAACTTTTACTCCATGCAACTTTGAGGCATTTCATAAATTATAATATTTTTACATTTACAATATATAAATATTAAAGTTTTCAAAGAATTAAGCATCATGAATCGGAGATTGAATTTTAGATCTTTCTTTTAACTTAAAAAAAAAAGGTTTTATTTCTTTAATTTCTTTAAAGTTTTATTTTAAATGAATGTCTGCATCACTTCATTTCTAAAACACAAGTTTGCATTAAAAAAACTAACACAGAAATCTCACAAAACTTTTCTCAGAATGTTTACTTTTACTCCACGCAATATTGAGGCATTTCATAAAGTACAATATTTTTACATTTACATAAACAACATATAAATGTTTTGGTTTTCAAATAATTAAGCATCGTGAATATGAGACTATGAGAATTATTTTACAGCGCTTTTAATGTAGATTGTGTCAAAGCAGCTTCACATAGAAGTTCTCATAAATTGAAACTGCATCAGTCCAGTTTTTCAGAGTTGAGATTATATTACATATCTTTAGTATATTAAATATCGTATTATATTAAATATCTTATTAAATTAAATATCTTGTATTTTTTTTTTATGTTTTATTTCTTTAATTCCTTTAAAGTTTCATTTTAAAGTTTCATTCCTTGCATTTGAACCTAATATCATTTAAGAGTTACTGAAGTCCTAATTATGTCTTAAAAATTATTGGATACAAATAAAAAATAGAGACTTCAACAAAGCCATAAGAATGACATTAACATTACACCATTTATGCCATTTCATTTTTAAATAATACAGTCATAATTTTGACATTTCACCTCAACCTTTTGTTATAAATACTATACTAAAATTATAATGAAAGTAGAAATGTACATGCAAATGTTAAATTCAGACTTTTGTCATAATTATGACTGTCAATGACTAATGCTAATTTTGTCAGCTTATGTTATGAATCTGTGTCATTATTTTAATATTAGGCTCATTTATCTTCTTGATTTCTCAGTCCTGATTGTGAACTTGTTCAATTCAATTCAATTCACCTTTATTTGTATAGTGCTTATACGATGTAGATTGTGTCAAAGCAGCTTCACATGGACGTTTATAGTAAATTGAAACAGTGTCAGTTCAGTTTTCAGTGTTTAAGTCCAGTTCAGTTTAGCTCAGGTCAGTGTGAGTTAATAATCACTACTGAGAGTCCAAACACTGAGGAGCAATTCCATCGATGCGCAGCTCTACAGATCCCGAACCATGCAAGCCAGTGGCGACAGCAGCGAGGAAAAAACTTCACCAATTGGCGAAAGTTAAGAATTAAAAAAAACCTAGAGAGAAACCAGGCTCAGTTGGGCACGACCATTTCTCCTATGGCCAAACGTCTTGTGCATAGCTGCAGTCTAGGCGCAGGATTGAATTGTCATTGAATTTCCTATTATAAAGATAAAAATCATACACAAATCAATCACACACCTTTCCCAGAACCTGCGGGCTGCCTCTGAAAGGGTCAGGCACAGTGCATTTACGTCTGGGCTGATTCTCCATTGTGGTTAAAATGGCTTTCCTGGCATTTATTAAATCCTCTATTTCTGAAACCTGGAAAGATTTAATCACATAAACAAGCATCCATGCTGCTGATACATGCCTCTTCAAAGAGCCAACAACAAGAAAACAGTGAATGAGCATGTACAGACTTACAGTAGATAGTGCTGAGATACCATTTCTCTTGAGCTCTGGTTTAAACTCATTTAGTTTGTGCTCTGCATCTTGAACCTGGCCTGCAGAGAGCAACAAATACATACAGTAAATGCATGCATAAACATATAAAAAAAGAATCTAAATGCAAAAACAAAAGTATGCACAACAAACAAATAATTCATGCATAAATGCACAAATAAAAACATATGCACAAATACATATTTAAACAACAAACACAAACATAAATTCCTGCATAAATGCACAAATGCATATTTAAACAAACACATAAGCATAAACATAAGTTCCTGCATAAAAGCATGTATAAAAAAAAAAAAAACATACACAAATTAAAAAATAAATCCATAAGAGTAAAACAAAATCTAAACATAAAAACAAATCACTGCACAACAAACAAACAATAAGCATGCATAAATAAACAAATAAAAACAAATGTACGTATGCATAATTAAACAAACACACCAAAAATAAACTACTGAATATAAGCATTTATAAATTCATGCATGGAATCATAATTAAATAAACACACAAACAGATAAATTATTGCATGTAAGCATTTATAAACCCATGTATAAATTAATAAATGCATGCATAAATTAATAAGTAAATACATGCATTAATTAATGAATAAATGCATGCATAATTTAAAGAATAAATGCATGCACAAATTAATAAATAAACTCATACATAAATTATTAATTAAATGCATACAGTAATAAACAAATGCATGCATAAATGCATAAAAGGAAAAAATGTTAATCTAAAAGCAAAAACTAATCAAAGCACAACAAACAAAAAATAAATAAGCATGCATAAATAAACAAATAAAAACAAGTGCACAAATGCATAATTAAACAAACACACAAACAGATAAATTACTGCATGTAAGCATTATATTAATTCATGTATAAATTAATAAACGCATGCATAAATTAATAAATAAATGCATACATAAATACATGAGTGCATAACTGCATAAAATAAAAAAATGCTAATTTAAATGCAAAAACAAATCAATGCACAACAAATAAAAAAGCATGCATAAATAGACATGAAAACAAATGCACAAACGCATAATTAAGACAACTGCATATAAGCGTTTATAAATTTATGCATAAACAAACTAATAAATGCATGCATAAATGCAAAAATGCATGCATAAACACAAAAAAGGAAAAAAGAAACACAAATCTAAATGCAAAAACAAATCAATGCACAACAAACAAAAATAAGCATGCATAAATAAAGACATGAAAACAAATGCACAAATGCATAATTAAAAAACACACAACTGCATATAAGCATTTATAAATACATGCATAAATTCAGAAATGAATCCATAAACACATAAAAAAACGCAAATCTAAACACACACACAAGAATTACTGCACTACAAACAAATAAGCATGCATTTATAAACAAATAAAGACAAATGCACAAATCCACTATTAACCAGAAAAAACACAAAGAAATAAATCCATGCATACAAGCATTTATAAATCCATGCATAAATTCATGCACAAACTATATAAAAAATAAATAAAAGCATAAAATTGCATACACTGTAGTTCAGATATCAGTTGTTGATTGGTCTCGAAGAACTCTCTGTACATCTTAATAGTTTGGGAAAGACGGTCCTTCTTTTTACTGAGAGTCACAATGACTTTCTGATGATCTGCATCTGCAATAGGGTAAATAAATAAGAATATAGTTTGCTGAACATCTTCATTACACTCTCTAAATAACAATAAACATCACACTGGTTTGACAAATTAACAGTTGCAGTTCCCCAAAAGCTTAACACTTATCTACTTTGAAAGGAGTAAATTGCAGGCCCATTGTGTCATGTTGGATACATAGCAGATGTTAAATAACACAGGCAGCCAATCAGATGTCTTTATGCAAATACTAGCGCAAACTAAAAATGTCACTTTTAGTGTAAAAGAGCCTTACAGTTTTCTAAATTCTTACAAACAAACGAACCCAGCCCAGATGTAAAAAGTAACAGACTGCATTCTTTTCCTGAAAAAGTACCAAAGTAATGCATTTAGTTACCTTTTTTAAAGGTGCAGTGTGTAAGTTTGACACCCAGTGGTTGAACTAGGTATTGCACTCCTGGATCAAAACAAACGCAAGCACGGGGTTGCCAGATTGTGTACAGGAGCGAGTGATTTACACTGTGTTCTAAATAAAAGCATGACAAGCGATAGAGGGAATATTCTCCATATTAAAAGGAGTCAAAACCATCACCTCAAATTGATATATTAGAAATGGCTTCTATTTCGCACAGCTGAACAGCAGAAACCTATGATAGTGATCACCTCAAGGTAAACCTCATGTGCTTTATTCAGTGCTAAATGCTAACAATGTGAGTTTGAATAGCATTTTACGTGACATTTATTGCCATATACTAAAAGCAGCAACAGATAGTTCACCTCAGATCTGGAGAATACAATAAACCGTCTGAAATTGAACTTTAGAACTAAACACATATGAGTGATTCAGCATCTACATTTAATGATGTTAAAGAGGGTTAACATGTATTAAACAGATTATAAACCTTACTGTTTCATGAGTGAGTGCATAATCTGTGCTTCTGAATGGCTGTATTTACATTTCTGTCGTGTTTCGTCTGGTGTACACAGCCAAATTGCTCATCACTGCGTATCTTGTCATGAAGCGTGTTGTTGGGACACGCGGTTACAATGTAACCTGCTCACCTAATGTTTACGCTCGTAATATTTATATCATTTGGTAATTAATAACCTCATGTGGAACTGAATCTGTCTCATTTCGACGTCTGATACTGTCCATTTCAGTCACGGACACAAGCTATCAGGGTCTTTCTGAATTAATGAATGAAATACGCTGTTTTCCAACAAGGCAACCCGGAGTGCTGAAATTTAATTGGCTAAACTGGCATTGTGCAGGTTAAATTTACCTAAATAAAGACAGTTTTCCGGCACGTAAAAAACATTTTCAAAGCAGAATATCTGACTTCAGCATTATTTTTAGTAAACATGTTCACTTGGCATGTTTCTTAAATATCTGCAAACATATTATGGTGTTTTTATACTTTAGAAGAGTCAAAAACTTACATACAGCACCTTTGAATAATGTAAGATCGCACTGGATTACTTTTAAAAGTAACTATTCCCCAACACTGGTAACAAAAATTAGAAGTGCATGTCTGCTGACTAACCATTGCAGAATCTGAACGGCAGGCTGTACGGGGTGATGGAAACCCCCGTCTGCTGAATCTCGGGACTGAACTGGAGAACATACTCAGCTCCGTCTACCCCGGGACTGTTCTCTAGCAGTACCAGATCCTAAAGGACACAAATAACACTTTTATTTGATATTTATTCTTTGGGATAAAGCCCTTGAGATGTACCATCTCATTTTCAAGGGTGTTCCACAATTAATTGCAATCACATAATAATAACACCAAAAAACAAAAGACAAAACTTACACAACATCAAAAAAACATAAAAAAAAGAAGAAGGAATGGGTGTTAACCATACATACATTTACATATATACATAGTACAAAAAATATATACGAATCAGTACATCAAATCAACACATAAATAATAACATTCTCAGGAAAAACAAGTACAATCCAAAGTAAAAAAGGATAAAGTTTGCTTAAAGACCTTAAATGATGTAATGGATCGAATTTTGGCAGGTAAATTATTCCAATTTATTGGACCCTTAAACATAAAAGCTCTTTTACCAATAGATTTTTTACAACGATGAACAAAAAAATAAGTCTGAACAGAATGTCTAACTTGATAACTTACTGAATAAAATACAAAATATTGTAAATAATAAGAATACTCAAAATGAATACATTTAAATATAAATTGAAGCCAGTGAATGTGTCGTCTTGTGTGCAAAGATGGCCACTGCAGCAGATCATACATTATACAATGATGTGTATAAAAAGAACAACCCAAAACAAATCTGCAAAGTCTATTATATGCCGTATTAAAAGGAGCAAGATCTAATTTCGATGCAGTCTGATAAACAATATCACAATAATCAAAAATTGGCAAAATAAGTTGAAGAGCAAGTTTCTTACGAACACTAAATGAAAAACAATGCCTAGACCGATATTACTTACTAATTCCAAAGTTGACTTTACTTACAATATAATTAATATTAATATTTATACACATGCAGCAAGAAGGATTTCTTTTTATATGCCGTTCTTATTTTTTTATTTCTTTAAATAAATGAATAACAAATAAATGAAATAAAAAATGGGACAATTAGAAAATACTTTTTTTTTGTCATTTTATTTATTTACGGTTTCATTTTAAGGTGATTTTATTTACAGTTCTTTTCTCTTTAAAACAATAAAGATTTATATACTAACAATTATTCATACCAATATAAGAAAACAAAAGCAAGCACTCACAGTAATGACAGTCTCTCCATTCGTAAGGCTGTATGACAAACGCTTTTCTTTATTCTCAAACAAAGGAATCAGCGTGTCTCCTGCGCCGGTCACTGTAACAACCACTTGTCCATCCAGACCTTCACCAGCAACATTACAGTACTGATCCTGCAAGGTAACAAGCAAAAACACATTAAGACCTGTTGCATAATTTTTTTATGTGTGAATACAGAAATGCCAGAAAATCATTGCATGGATTACCCTAAATAAATATTCAAATTGTGACTAACTTAAAGACAAAAAGTAGCATGCAATCAGAAGTATAAGCATGTATTTTTAGATCTGATGCAATAGGAGATTTTGCGTTACAGTGATTATAATAATGATGTTCAGTTGTGTTGAACTCAACATCTTCAATTAAACATTTTTTCCTCCAAGACTGAAACTCACCATGATCTTTAGATTCAAGTTGTACAGCAGTGTCCGATTGGCCCGAACGTTACTATTAGACACAACAGGAGTAGCAGGTGGGATCTCAGGGGCTAACTTTATGGCTTTATTGGAAAATACATTCAGTGGAATCTAAGACAGAAACACAAATGAGTGTATTGCATTAAGTATATAAAATGAAGCAACACACACCAAAAATATTGGATGAAATAAATTAAGTTCTCACCTGTTTGCTCCATAGAGGTTTTGTTTTGTCTAAAGCCAAAACAAACTGCACAACATATTTCCCTGCAAGCTCGGGAATCTGCTTATCTCTGCAAACAAAAATGACAATAGCATGTAATGGAAATAAGACAAAACAATATGTACTTTAACACTTTATATAATAGATCTTTTTAAATCACCAGTGTGACTTGTATATGCAAAATATTGAAATATGAAATATGCAAAAAAAAAATTGTTTTAGGGTTACCGATATTTATATTACTACTTTATATTAATACTTTATATTAATATTAACTACATAATGTGACTTTTATGACTAATGTAGATGCAACTGCACCGTTGAAACCTATAAACAATGAAGATGCAACTTGTGCAGCAATGCAACTTGTAAACCAATGCAGATAGAGCATGTGAATCAATTTTTTTTGTCTTGTTTCTAGTCCATAGATCTAAAAGGTCTTAAATCAAGCAGCATTTTCCAGACAAACAAAAATGATTGTCTTTTTTTAATAAATAACATGGCAAAATTAAGTGAGTTTTTCCTTAAAACAAGCAAAATAATCTGCCAATGAGGCAAGCAAAACAATCTTAAAGGTAAAACTAGATCATTTTACTTACCCCATTTGCAGATTATTTAGCTTGTTTTAAGGAAAAACTCACTTAATTTTGCTGTATTATTTCTTAAAGGGCACCTATGGTGAAAAATCTACTTTTCAAGCTGTTTGGACAGACATATGTGTAGGTGTAGTGTATAGAGCATCATATTGGGGTGATATAAACACACTCAGTCCTTTTTTTTTAATTTAACAACATAAAAACGCTGGACCAATTGGAGCGGTTTTGAGACCGACCACAACTTGACGTAGGAGTGCGGTCCCCCCACCCACCAATATTGATTGACAGGTGCGCATTACCATATCCTCAGTATGTTGTTTCACGTCCGCCATTTTCAGCATGTGAATCAAAGCGACGTCACCAAAGAAACACCCTTGCTCTATTTTTAGATGTAAGGCTCATTGGGCTCAACATTTACCACGTTATCGCTCTCCTCGCCGCCAGTGTTTGCATACATGTGTACTTTTCATTGCGTTATACTTAAACTTCAGCGGTTTGCATTTCCCGCGGTCACAGAAGCTCCCTGTCATCTTAACTAGGTGCAGCTGGAAAGTGCGAGAGCGTTGCCTCACGTGCGCATCCCTTCATTGGAAGTAACGAACTAACGATGCGCAGCGACATGCATTTCGTGTTGTCACGGATAAAAGTGAGGACCGGGAGGGAGGGGGTGGGTGTCGCGGATGAAAGTGAGGACCGGGGGGTTTGCTCACTATTCTGCCGCCTAGGTCGCCTCAGGACACTGTTCATATTTTTGCCGCGCCACAGAGCGTTATCTGAATAGTTTCATTTTAAATAACATGCGAATGTGCGCGTCTGGTGTGCCGTGTCGTGGCTCTGAGCAGCTCATCCAGTGTATAATGCCCTTTAGTTATAGCCTCAAGCAGGTCGTACACCAGAAGCGCCACTCGGCGACACGCAGCGGCGCGCCACACAGTGGCATGCATTTCTGAATTCTAAAGAAAATGCAAAATTAAATCCGGCACATCCGGTGTGTGATACCCTTCAGTCAAAGTTAATTCAGTGTGCTTGGTTATTAGTCTTGGTGTAGGCTACAAGCACGGAGCTTTAAACTAGCACACAGTTGGCTGTAAAACTATACAAAGACACAAATGATTTTGTACTCTCTGCTTGGTCTGTGTCTGAGTCGTACATGTATAGCTGAATGCTGGTCCTCTCACTCATGTTGCTTCTCTCAGTCTGCCTGTCTGTTTCCATACACAGCGGGGGAGCTCTTGGCTCCGCCCCCTTGTTAAGTTAAGCGGGAAGTCGAAACAAATTTTCATGTGAAGCAACACGCCCCTAAAACAGCAAACTGTGTACACGCCCCCAAAATGACACTTTTTAACACATCATAATAAAAAAATCTGAATTGTGTTTTGAACTGAACCTAAACTGGCACACTCAGAAGAACCATAATGTTAATATTACCTCTTAAAAAAGGGGTAAAATAGGTGCCCTTTAAAACAAGACAATCATTTTTGTTTGTCTAGAAAATGCTTCTAAATTTAAGAATTTTTAGACATTTGGACTAGAAACATGACAAAAAAAAATCTAAGTAAGAAGCAGTGTGCAACTTATAAACTCATGCAGAAAAAAACATCTACATCAATGCAACTAATAAACTTGTTCAGATACAACCCAGGCATTATTGCAACTTAGTAATGCACTAATGCAGATCTGAATTTTATACACTTTTTTTACTACACTTGTGCACCAATGCAGATTAAATGTATACACCAAGGCAAAATATGCACTAAGCAGGTCATGTTTTCTATTTACTTTCTATTAAAGGTGCAATTTTGAGACTTGTGATTCATAGTCAGCTAATATATATTTTAATGTCCCTTATTTATACACATTTACATTTAAAAAATACATTTTAGAAGTAAATTTCATAATAAAATGTAAGCAGAATGATCACTAACAAATATATTGACTAGTTTTACATAACATAAAATATCACATTAAACTCTTGGACTGTAAAATAATTAATAAAATACCCTCATGTACAGTTGAAGTCAGAACTATTAGCCCCCTTGTATATTCAGCACATTTCTAAACATAATAGTTTTAATAACTCATCTCTAATAACTGATTTATTTTATCTTTGCCATGATGACAGTAAATAATATTTGACTAGATATTTTTCAAGATGCTAGTATTTACTTTAAAATGACATTTAAAGGCTTAACTAGGTTAGTTAGGTTAACTAGGCAGGTTAAGGTAATTAGGCAAGTCATTGTATAACAGTGGTTTGTTCTGTAGGAAATCTAAAACAAATATTGCTTAAGAAGACTAATAATATTGACCTTAAAATATTTTTTAAAACATTAAAAACTGCTTTTATTCTAGCTAAAATAAAACAAATAAGACTTTCTCCAGAAGAAAAAATATAGGAAATACTGTGAAAAATTCCTGAATCTCCTCTGAAAAATTCACAGGAGGGTTAATAATGTTGTCTTCAACCGTATATTCCATGACATCATTTAAAAATATTAGAAATTATGATTCTGATCTGATATCAGTTTACAGCTTCAACAGCAACAATCTTTTACCTGAAGCAGAAGCAGTCGTCTTTCTCTGAGTCTTTCCGTTTACTGCACTTCAGAGTCGAAGTCTAAGAGAAAACACAATATTTAATATTCTTTCCTGTTGTGTATTCTCCTATGCATTATATCACAATTGAGTCCATGTGTCAAATAATTTCAGTGTTCTGTCAGACATTAGATATGATATCCAACTATTCAGATTTTGTAGGGGGTTTGAGTTGTAGCTTCGAGATACAGTTTTCTTGCTGGTTGCTAGAAGTATTTTTAATAAATGCTTGTCTTTTACCATTAAGTTGGCGACTACATTTCCCAAGTAAATTGTTGTAAAAAGAAAAGTCCATTTCATGACCAGCTAATGGCATATTTTAAAGAAATATGTGGAAGAACTGGCACTGGTATATGTACACAGAATAATGTGTGTTACTTAAAAAATGACAATTTAATGGACAATTAGGTGTAAAAACTTTACATTTATTTAGCTTATTTAGCTTCATTCGTCGTTCAAAAAGCTTCAGAGTGGTAAGAAAATCATGGCGACTTTCAAAAGTTTCATTTTGACATGAATTTGATCTTGACCTTGACCTTTAGTGAGATTAACTATTTAAAAGTTTCATGAATGCTTTAAAACAGGGGTCTCAAACTCAAATTGGGGGGGGGCATGTTAGTGACTGAACAATCATAGGAGGGCCGTTTTACAGTTTTCTCCATTGGTTTGGCTCATTTCTTGAAACAGCAATTACATTCTCAAAATTCTAAGATCATTTGGTAAAACAGTGTTACAGTTTAGCACAACACTATAGCTCACTTGCAAAAGCTCATATCTCTCCAAAAACAGTTCACTCATGCATCAAAACTAAATTCCTTTCCCATATAAAAAGTCAGTGCCACAAAAATGGCAAATATCCTTCTCAATTGCTTTGGATCATTTCTTGAAACAGACCAGACATTCTCAACACTCTTGGTGCTTTTGCCAAAATAATGTGGATGGTTCGGCACAACACTATGGTTAACCTGCAACAGCTCATACCTTTCCTAAAACAGTTCACTCATGTGTCAAAACTAAATTTCCTTCTCATTTAAACAGTCAGTGCCCCCAAAATGTTTCATCCTTTTGGCATTGTGTAAGCACTGCAAGTGAAAATGTTTAGATGTTTTGTCACTATGGCAAAGGACCACTAAAATATCCCTCATGTCCACCTTACAGTCTTAGCCCAGTCCTTCATTGACAATTACTGTACTGTTTTTGTCTAGCTAACAGAATACAATTGTATTTATAAAAATAAATAAATAAATAGGATTTTAGGGTAAGAGTAGCCTTCATAGTTTGACGTCACACACTGCACTCATACTGCCAACGAAAATGGTAACTCCTTTTTTTATTGTAATGATCAACCACACACAATGTAACTTCCATATATTCGAGCAAAAGGAAACTGTATACAGCATAATAAACTGTAATATAAACACACAAACAAAAAACTAAAGTGCTATAACTTTCCCTGCGAAAGTTTTGGATGATGGAGGAGACTGTAGAGCGAGGCACATTTAGGCTGCACTCGGCGACCTGCCTCTGCCATTGTGAGGCCTTGGTTTATGACATGGTCTATAACTGTGGCCTGAATTTCATCCGGGACAGCTCATGCACCACGGCCTCTTCCACCTATTCCACCATCACACACCTCTTCCTTGAGCAGGCAGCTGCCCTTGTTTATTTACTTGGCCAGGTGCCTCAATGTTCAGAAATAGTTCCTCATGTTCCTGCATGGTCAAGCTCTTTACATACATGTTAGGCAGCATTCACAGTCATGGGCAGCACCTGTCAGGTAACTAAACATACTGTTTGATTGGTCATCTGAGATGTGTGAAACTCCTCCTTCATTACTCAAGTTCTAGTTTCACCTGACTGTCAATTGCTGTAATAAATTGTAATCAAATGATCCAAGGATTCACCTACTGTGTGGTATTCATAGTAATATATTTTTGACTAATTTTGACAATTGAACAGACTTTTGTGCATGTGATGACTTATACAATGAAATGACGCTGACACATTTTGGAGAGAGCAACCATTAGCCTGAGAATTAACAATCAGTTTAGATCAACTAGATCTATTCACTTGGAAATTGTGCTAAATGTAGGCTACCTGTACTTAATAATTTGCAAAGATGTACTTAGACATGTGCAATTTGATGAAATGAATGAGAAATTCAATTCTGTTTTGAACAATTGCCAAGTGGTTTGGAGGTTTGTCCTAATGTTTTGAGAATGTAATTTCTGTTTCAAGAAATGAGCCAAACCAATGGAGAAAAACTAACATTCAAGCACAACAAAAAATTGGAAACATGATGTAATTGATGCACTCAGACATTCTTCCCGAGAGTATATGCAGTCAAAGCTCCTTTTTGTTTGTTGTTGTACATATTGAAGGAGTAGTTTAAATTGCTATGAAAATACTACAATTTAATAATAGGCATAATAATAGTTATTATTCTGTCCCAATCAACTGTTGCTTAACCAAAAGTTTAACAGATAGCACAAGACAGCAGAATGCAGCTTGGGTAACTTTAGTGACTTTACTGGCAATTGTTCTTCTCAATATCCTTCTGTTTGTGTAAAACTACAACAAAATACAGTATATATTCACTTTTACTTTAACATGTTCAGTACAGCCTGCGTAAAACTTTACTAATGCACATTTTTATACAATTCTTAATATGCATATGAAGAAAATCTATTAAATGAGACCATTTGAATCCAATATTAGCAAAATTATCATATTTACACAACCAGCATAGTGTTGTAAGCCAAGGAGATGTGTTTGTATAACACAATACAGGCGGTATTAAACTGATTATAATCAAATGACCCTTGAATATTTTCAAAAATAGAGCTTTAGTAAAAATAGAGCACTTACGGACATGTATTTCAACGTTTAGCCCCACAAATAATCTGCATGTGCTTTACTCTCGACTGCACGGTGAGAGAAACGAAAGGAACCTAAACATATACTACAGTACTTTAAATGTCCAGTAGGTGGGGGTCAAACCACAAGTGGCACCACAATGAGAGTGATTCAAAAATATATGTTTTGTTAGGCTGAATCTCGTTAGGAGGAGGCGGGGCCGCAAATGGCCTGCGGGCTGGCAGTTTGAGACCCTTGCTTTTAAAATAAATGTTTAAAAAGACACTCACTGCGGCGGGAGGATAGGAGCCTGACGTCGTGCCTTTCCACAGCAGCATGGACAGGTTTGCTGGACAGATGTTTTTCACCGCCGAGCCTTCCTCAGACATCACCACCACCATAAAATCTTCAGACACAAAAAAATGGGATTAGCATTCATTTTAAGCCAAATATCAAATTTCCTAACTAAAAAAAGCTGAATTTCCATTCAAGAACAGAAAAATAGGACACTGTTGTGTTATATATTATTTTATAATAAGATATTTAAAGGTTTAATAATGTGCATTTTGGCATGTTTGATGTAATCTTAACTGAAACATGGAGAAGGCGGGACATCGAGTAGCTTCTCCCCTTTATAAAAACAGCCAATAGAGTTTTGTTTGATCACAGCTCTGCCAGTGAGAGTGGTTGAGCTCAAGTGCATCAAATGACAAGAAAATGAAAAAAAAGAGGGCGGGGCTTGTCGGACAGTAGAAAACAATTAATTGGTCAGAATATTTGATGAGAAACTGAAGTATGAAGTGACGTCATAACAATCGTTGACCCATTTGGACGGAAGTGACAAACTGTAAGCTTTTGATGTTTATATCAGTTTTTTATATCTTCTAAATGAGAGTTGTCACTGTTTTGGAGCACACTAACTAACGTTAAAACGTAAAACTAACATCTAAAAAACTTAGCTTTTTAGCTTCAATATCATTTAACATGACTTTTATTTGATAGCTAGATAAAAAAATTGTAAAACCAATATTACAAACTTCACATTTAGATTTTCTGTTGTTTACTTCTTAATTACCCAGTCTTTAAAGTGATTATTTTGAAGCTAAACCTTGTAAAACTGATATCATCCTGACTTACTACACAGCTGTCTGGAATACTTGATTCTGATTGGTTTCACGACATTCCAAGGTTTGTTATTCCCAGATAACAACCGCTGAATAACACAGACTCATCCTGGAACTTCAAATTCCCTTGACTGTCAGTAAATATATTTAAATCTATATACTTACATCCACATTCATATGTTTCTGCTTGTCTGTTTTGACTGGTTGGCGCCATCTTGTGACTGAATAATGCACAGGTTAGTGTATACTCCATCAGCTGTTTTCGTTTCTGTCAGCTTTGCATTTTTGAATATTTGGTGACATCTAGTGTTTGAATAATGCGCAGGTTAGTGTACACTCCATCAGCTGTTTTCGTTTCTGTCAGCTTTGCATTTTTGAATATTTGGTGACATCTTGTGTTTGAATAATGTGCAGGTTAGTGTATACTCCATCAGCTGTTTTCGTTTCTGTCAGCTTTGCATTTTTGAATATTTGGTGACATCTTGTGTTTGAATAATGTGCAGGTTAGCGTATACTCCATCAGCTGTTTTCATTTCAGCTTCACATTTTGTACTATTTGGCGCCATCTTGTGTCTGAATTATGTGTAGGTTAGTGTATACTCCATCAGCTGTTTTCGTTTCTGTCAGGTTTGTGTTTTGGATGGTTTGGCGCTATCTTGTGACTGAATAATGCGCAGGTTATGTACAATGCACAGAATAAATCCCTTCAGTCCTATACAACAATGCTGCACTTAAGGTTGGGCTGCTTACAAACCTGTTGGCTTTGTTCTGTTCATGTGCATCCACACTCACCTGGAAAGATGTCTCCAGCACACAGAGTGACACGGCTGTCGTATTCAACACAGAGCTTCACAGGTTTATTAGGATCAGGAATCAAATTCAGTCTGATTACAGGCCCAGGAATACCATTCCTGCTAAAAAAGCCTTGAAACTCCAGCTCATGTTCCCCTCTGTGGTGGAAAATGAGAAAAAGATTGTGAAAAAGAGAGAAGTGTTTATTTACCATGCATTTAATTACTTTTTAAAGTATGCAATTTCTACCATGTAAAGCCTAAAATATAGTATGTAAAAATAAATATAATAAATAATAACAACAACAACAACACACACACACACACACACACATATATATATATATATATATATATATATATATATATATATATATATTGGGGAAATCTATAGCCCTTTTAAAATACATTTATACAACATCAACATCAAGTAAATAAAGAAATAAAACTAAATAATTGTATTTAACACAAAATGGACATGTGCCTTTTTAAAATCCTATTTAATGACACATACAGTATAATACAGAGAGAATGTAATAAAAGTAATACTAATGCATTTTGGTTATGGGCATTTATATGACACTCAAGCACACCTACATGAAAAATACTATAGTAACTTACAGTAAGTACTATAGTGTTTTTGAATCGTACAGTACAGACAGTACAACATCTAGAAAAAGCTTCTTGATTTAAGCATTTTTAGATATTTGGACTAGAAGCAAGACAAAAACTTTTTTTGCAGTGTAGTATCGACTATAAATTACTATAAAAATAACCAGCATTTTTATATAGATATATTACATGCAAATAAAGCACATTTTTAAACAAAACAGTTTTAAAGCATGTAATGAAATTACACTACAATGATGATTAATTGCATTATATACGTCAGATTGTTTAAAAAAAAACATGGACAATTCAGAAAAACGTTTGTTTTGATGCATTTGGTAATAATGCAATTAATGCAAGGTGAAAGATTTCTAAAAAATATTTGTATCTTATTTCAAATTTTGATGCACTTGATACTGGCTATGCACAGAAACAGTAATAAAAATATAATAACAATATAAAACTATGCATAACTATGCAAACAAGCAAAAAAATAAAAAATAAAACTGTACAAACAAAAAAAATAATCCAATCAAATTGTGAAATTAACAAATATCCCTTTCTTGGATGCCTGAGGATCATATTTTATTATATTTGTCATCAAATTATTGATAATCAAGTAAACCAAAGTTGCTTCGGTCTCTGATAACACTAACAAAATAAATGTCTATTATAATCTAAAGTATGCACTTACTTTGGACCACTTATAGCTTCTAAAACGAAGCAAGCTTTTCCCTTTGAATCAACAGGCTGAGATGATACTGAGGACTTTACCTAAACAGAAAAAAAATAAAATACCAGTAATTAACATTTATATCACATAGTTATTGTATTTCTACATGGCACTTAAATAAAGTTAAACACTGACAGATTAATATAACGCAATTTTATATTTCATGTTCATGCAGTTTCAAAGATCAGAGATTTTCCAAACTGATTATTGACTTCTGTTTGAGATACCATATATTACAGAAAAAAAAGCTTTACAGACTGCCACATCAGACCAAAACTGCACTGTTCGGAAAAAAATAATGCAAAATGTTGCAATCATAAGCATAAATCATAAGTGTTTCGGTCCCCTTTGCTCAACATAAAAAAATCATTTACAGCAGGGGTGTCCAAACTCTGTACTGGAGGGCCAGTGTCCTGCAGAGTTTAGCTCCAACTTGCTTCAACACATGCTAGGAAGTATCTAGTATATCTAGAAAAAGCTTGATTAGCTGGTTCAGGTGTGTTTGATTAGGGTTGGAGCTAAACTCTACAGGACACCGGCCCTCCAGGACTGAGTTTGGACACCCCTGCTTTACAGTATTCAGAACAGAAAAGGAAATGAGAACTAAAACTATTCTGTGTTTATTTACTATTATTACTTATTATGCTAGTCATATTCAGAAAACTGTATATTTAATAAAAATGTATTACATAAAAAAAATTATAAAATAAAAATGTAATTAAAAAAAAATAATAAATGATTTTATTCAAATACAATTATAGTATAACAGTAAAAAGAATACATAAAATATATATTTTTTAAAAAACTTAAAACAACAAATAATTATGCTAGTCATGTTCAAAAATAAGTAAAAAAATGCACATTAAATAATAATGTATTACTTAATTAAAATAAAATAAATTATAAAATACAATTAATTATTAACATTAATCAAACAAAATAAATTAAAGAAATAAAAATAATAATTAAAATATAATACTGCATAATGTTCAGAAAAACAGTCAAATATATAATGTTTAATTATATTTTTATAAATAAAATATAAATAAATAAATAAACTAAAAGCATGCTAGTCATATTCAGAAAATTGTCAAAATGTCAATTAAATAATAATTGATTAGTTAATTATAAAATTATTTAATTAAAATACAAAGAATTAATTTATTTATTCGTTAAACAAAATTTAATAAATACAAATAAAATAAACCAAAAAATAGATAATAAATGAAATAAAAAATACATAAAACTAATAAAAAAAAATTAGATAAAACTAATTAAAAATAATTAAAACTTAAAAATAATAATAATAAATAAAAAAAAAATATATATAAATAAAATAAAATAAAAATTTCTGTCATTATGCATTTCCTCAGACCTACCTTCAACTGTGAGGTCCGAGTCTTCAACACAATGTTAACCCGCTGGTCTGGTGAAGCATTTCCCCACTGGTCACAGAGCTGCAGGGTCAGCGGAGTCTCCAAACCATGACCATTCATGACCTGCAGAGGCTGAATTACAGAGAGCAGCTTTAATTCAAACACTATGCTGTGTGTGTGTGTGTGTGTGTGTGTGTGTGTGTGTGTGTGTGTGTGT
>CAIGQZ010034999.1:12970101-12987189 GCA_903798205.1 Danio tinwini | reverse complement strand
GTGTGTGTGTGTGTGTGTGTGTGTGTGTGTGTGTGTGTGTGTGTGTGAGTGTGTAATTTGCAGTGTGTGATTTACCATCTTCAGCTCCTCCAGCAGTTTTATCTGTGCTGGAGCTCCTGCAGCCACTTCAACTCGCACAAACTCCTTCATGCGCTGAAACTGGAAACTCAACTCTCGTGGGCCTGAAGATCCGGACACAAAGCGCACGCCGCAAACACAAAACCGTCCAGCACTCGCCTGCAGAAAAGCACAGCAATCAATGCACAAGCTGTAAAGAGACATTCATTTTAGTAAGCACTATTTAGTACATGTATAATAGTGTGTGTACACTGAATTTTAGTGCACTCACTTTTTAGGCATGCTCAGTAAAAAAAGTAAAGCAGAATAAATAATAGAGATTTAATAAAAATATATAAAAACAATAAATTATAGCAAAAGAAAAGAATGAAATAAAAAAAAATTACTGAAATAAAATATGTAAGTAGGCAGCATGGTGCCTTGGTGGTTAGCACTGTCCCCTCACGGCAAGAAGATTGCTGGATTGAGTCGGCTGGGTCAGTTGGCATTTATGTGTGCAGTGTGCATGTTCTCACTTTGTTACTGGGTGCTCTCGTTTCCCCCACAGTCCAAACACATGCTCTATTGGGGAATTAGATAAACTAAATTGGCCGTAGTGTATAAGTGTCTGTTTGTAAATGAGTGTGTATGGGTGTTTCCCAGTACTGGGTTGCAGCTGGAAAGGTATCCGCTGTGTAAAACATATGCTGGATAAGTTGGCTGTGTGTTTGGACTGTGAGGGAAACCAAGGCACCTGGAGGAAACCCACGCCAACACGGGGAGAACAAGCAAACTCCACACAGAAATGCCAACTGGCTGACTCAAAGCAGCGGCCTTCTTGCTGTGAGTCAACAGTGCTAACCACTGAGCCACCGTGCCGCCTTAAATAGTATAGATTATTAATAATAAATATTATTTCTATATTGTATTAAGATTTTTTTAACCACTAAAGTCTCCTGAAAACAACCCATTCTTTTAGAAATAAAGCAGGCTGCCATCTATCTGAATGGATCATTAAATCCCTCACTCTAATGACTCGTTCAATTAGGATATTATTGTAGTAAATACTACATTTCTGTGCTTGTTTACCTGCCATTCTACAGCCAGAGCCTCCTTATCCAGACCGTCAGCAGAAACACTCAAAGACTTGACACTTTCAGCATCCAGACGGTCTGTTTTATTCCCATACTGATCAATCACTTCCACATCTAAGAGAAAAACACATGATCATCACTGGCCAATCACACGTCAGTACAGCATAAACTGTCAAATCATAAAGCCCTCCTGTAAAGTTTTAACTCTTTTTGCACATATTTCACAGTTTCTCCTATTATATTTTTCTTCTGGATAAAGTCTTTAGTTCGCAATTTAAGGTCATTATTATTAGCATGTTAATTAATTTATCAACTGGCTATAGAACAAACCCCTGTTGTCTAACGATATTCGTAATTAACATAGTTTATCATTTAAATTGCATTATATTATAAACATTACAGCGGGGAAAAATAAGTATTGAACACGTCACCATTTTTCTCAGAAAACATATTTCTAAAGGCGCCATTGACTTGAAATGTTCACCTAATGTTGGTAACAACCAAATAAATCCATATATGCAAAGAAAACAAATCTAATTAGTTTACAAATGAAGTTATGCATCAAATGAAATGACGCAGGGAAAAAGTATTGAACACAGCCGGTCTCTCATGTAGAATCATTAGCTAGCCAATCAGATTAATCCAAGCTCACTATAAGTAGCCTAGAAAAAATTACTCCCTTATTTTCGCTTTCCTAAGAAACCCACCATCCACCCCTTCTCCCCCTTTCTTCCTTTACCACGGGGAGCTCTCGAGAACCACTTGATCTCGTACTCCCCTTATATGCTCTATCGACCAGGCGGGAGCCCTGGGCTCAATTATCTCCGAGCTCAGGATTCTCTCCCGGGACAGCATGCCAAACCTGCTATCATTTGTCAAACAATATCTAAGTGTGAACTCTAGGCATGGGATGATAACCAGTTTTCTAGGTATACTGCAGTTTGGAAAAGTCAAGGTTTTCATACCACCAAAATTTTCTCTAATACCGTTCCTAAGGTATGTGTAAAAACAATATATTTACTTTTTTTTTACTCCAGCAGAAAAGATATCCAAAGATGCCATTTTAAATAGTAAATAAATCTGTGTTTTTGAAACTAGTGAAGACAGCAGACGTCAATGATTCATTTTCATTATTTGGCCTGGCACGTTTACTGCTCCAAAATATTATAAATGTTTCTCAAAATAAAATATATTGTGTTCAAAGGGGAAAAAACTTTTAGTTTTTTTACACAAACATTTAAAAAGAATATATTTTAGAGCTGTAATCACAATACTGTGATACCGTGATATTTTTATCCAAGGTTATCATACTTTCAGAATCTTATACCGGCCCATAACTAGTGAACTCTTGAAATGAAGAAAGGGAGGTGTAGAAAAGCAGTGAAAGCCCAGACAGCAGTTGGTTGGGTTCTCAGTTCATGACCTCTTAAAGTCTGCATGACTCAGAAGCTGCGATTGTTTTTTCCCGTATTGTGACGCAGTCACAGAAAAATGGAATATTAAATAATAATAGTGGGCGTGGCTTGTTTTTTTCTACTGCTAGCTGATTGGATGTAGTAAAGTAGGCATTTTATTCAGAAAGATGGGGAAAAGGGTTTGGGGAGAGTTATTACAACCTAACAGAGTCCTCCTCCTCCTCACCATTACTGTGTATTGTGAAAACTGATGGTAAGAGGGGCGTGGTTAAGTATGTTAGCCACGACCACTACCTTAGACAGACCTAATTTGAGAATTTAACTGAAAACAAACAGGAAGTGCAGATTTTTATTTTAGATTACAAGGGCAAACTGTTTTTTTTTTCCTAATAGCATGCACAGATGAATTGTTCAGCACAAAACTAGCAATGTGAGTTAACAAAATCATGGTCAGTTTTGATTTTAGGTGTACTTTAAAAGTATAATGACCACCTGATTTAACTTACATGTGCTGCCTGACAGAATTTCACCCATCTTGACAGTGGATTCGCTGAGTTTGACCCGCAAACGCTCAGGCTCATCTGGACGTGGTCTTTACACAAAAACACGCCCACACAGTTACAAGGGTGTTCAGATGTATGAAAATAAAAAAGGGTGTCCGTGGTGTGTCACTCACACAATGATGAAGGACATGTTGACGACGTGCTGGTCCTGGAACGACACGTGGTAGAAATGCTCTCTCTGAGCTTGAGTCGGGACACTCAAACACGGCAGTTTCCCCTGAGCCAGATCCTCTGCGTTTAGCTTTGCCGTCCAGTTCACCTATAAACAAACACACAAAATTAAGATGCATCATTTACAAACTGCACATAATAAATACTGATAAATTAGTCAAATAATACAAACTGTAGTTATAATATACATTTTAAATGCTATATAGAACAAATATAAATATAAATCAGTATATTTTAACAGTAATCTATATTTCAATAGTAGTTACAGTCTGCTGATTATAAAGTAAGTACATGATAAAATTTCCTCTATATGTATCGGAAATACACCTACACTTTTTAGCAAACAATTTTAGCTTACTCAATTATTTATTTTTTGTTGTATTTCCACTGTTCCCAGAACATCCAGTTTCTTTAATATATGGGTAGGCCTGTCACGACACATATTTTTAATTGTACGATATATTGCACCAAAATATATTGTGATAAACTATATTATTGTCATTTTATGCTGCTCATTATATAATGCCAGAATGAAAATATAATATCATCACAATGCAAGTACACTCCTCCAAAGAACACATCATATTTCATTCTTAAGAATATTTCATTTAATTATAGTCATTTTAACAGTTTAATAAAGAGGCATTGGAATCAGAATGTGAAAAGGCATATCCTAAATAAATCATAATAAATGTTAACGCAAAAGTGCAACATAAAGAGTAACAGAGGCTGTGATATCTGCTACCAGATCTGTTTTCAGTTGTGAGGCACCCTTATGAATATATACTATAGTAATTTATAGTAAACACTACAGTGTTATAGAGATGTTGCACAATCAGCTCAAATGTGGCTAGAATTGGATTTTTTGTATGGGCGATATATAATGCATCACTAAAAATGATTGCGGTCCTGTCCATGTGTTGTGCCATAAGTCCATATATTGATTATTGTGACAGGCCTATTTATGGGATATTAATATATTATTATAATACTATTAATATATTAAATATATACCCTTCAACATTGTTAAAGGGCACCTATGGTGAAAAAATCTACTTTTCAAGCTGTTTGGACAGACATATGTGTAGGTATAGTGTATGGGAGCGTCATATTGGGGTGATATAAACACACCCAGTGCTTTTTTTTTATTTAACAACATAAAAACGCTGGACCAATTGGAGCGGTTTTGAGACCGACCGCAACTTGACGTAGGAGTGCGGACCCCCCCGCCCACCGAATTGATTGACAGCTGCGTATTAACATGTCTCTGTAGTAACGTGTATAATCATATCCACAAGACAGGACGTGCACAAATCAAACCTAAATAAAATGTCTGTTCAGTTCGCTAGGATCATCAATCATCATCAAATGTGATCAAGAGTGAGTTTTATACGTTTAAAATATTTTAAAACAGTGCATGTTAATGAATTACAGCGATATACTTCAGCTTTACTTCATCACCACAGCCACGTGTCAGAACAATTATACAAGAAGACGCTTCAATCCCGGTTTGTAGACATTAAATCAGGTTTATTTTGTACATTAACGTAACAGATATCCATACAGCAGTGGATATTAACCTGTATCCTGTCATATTTGTGTGTAAAGACAGTGCAAAGCTAAACGCTCGTGCTGTATGTATGTGCGTGTGTGTCTGCGCTGTGTGTGTGTGTGTGTCTGTGTGTGTGCGTGAACTTTGTAACGACATTGTGTGTGGCTCATCATTGCAGCTCCACATTAAATGCATCAAATACTCATTGATAAAGGTCTTACTGTAGTATTTCTTACAAACGTTACGTGAGATCTGCTTCCTTTATGTCTGTCAGTTGTCTGAGGCAGCCGAGGGTGGAGACTGAGGCGCACTGACAGGCACGTGAAAACGGTGGGCGGGGAGGACTAGCCTTAAAGGCGCAGTACACAAAAACAGCTGCTGAGAGCTATAAAAAACAAACTAGTGAAAGCTGTAATAAATAATCTGATGGGTGTTTTGAGCTGAAACTTTACAGACACATTCTGGGGACACAAAAGACTTATATTAAATCTGGAAAAAGGGGTAACCTAGGTGCCCTTTAAATCTCATTTTATTGTGTCCATTTATGGGCCAAAACTGCAGGCAACTGCAATAGTATGTGCAAAAACATCCAGTTACTTCTAAAAGACACAACTTAGATGACAAAAGATGTAAAAAAAACAACATAACACACAATCAAACTGATACCTTAATCTTGCTGGTTAGTTTTGGCTGAAGGGACACCAGTCTGTTGCCCTCGTCGTACAGTCTGAAGTACAGGTTTCCCAGTGTGTCTCCTGCCTTCCAATCAATGCGCTCGGAATTCTGCAGCACCATGACATCATCGAAGCCCTCTTCTTGTCTGTACACCTCTATACGGGATATCCGAGTGCTGGGCAAAACACGCAGCTGACGCTCCACACTCGCCACCGTCCTGTGGTTCTGTGTGCAAAACAAATACAAATTTAAGGGTTCAAGACACCCTGGAGTACATTTTTTGAGACTTTAACAGATGTGTGTGTGTTGAGCATCATTTAAGACAGCGTTAGCACCTGTCAGCTTTAATTGTGGGGAAAACTGGATAGTTTTGAGCTTTTGTCAGCTAATTTCATCTTCTGGGTTAAAAATAATAATTGGAGCAGGATCAAAATCGGGGATGTATCGTGAATCTGCTAGTGGAGTAATGACACGTCGGTTTCTCATTATTATTCATAGCGGAGTCTTCTTATCCTATGAGAAGACCCTGCTTCTTAATTATTCATGAGAGCACAGGCTTTCCTAAGGCAAGGCAGACCTGTCAAGCTGTGGGACCCAATGACTGGGTCAGACCGCGCACAGCACAGGTCGTATGTGTTTGTTTCCATGATCCACTGCCTTTGTTGCATGTTTTTCCCCAACGGTGCTGTCAGGGCTGATACAGCAAAGCTGTTGGTTTGCAGCAAGCATTTTTGTCAGGAGAGCAGTACGAGAATTGGATCAGTTGAGTTTGTTACCATTCAGACACATCGCCTATATCCGTGCTGCTGTGTTCACCCATGTTTAAAATCCTCCAGATTACCAGCAGGGTTAATGATTGGAATAGACAGGGCAAGAGACCTGCTGCCCTGCTATCCACTTTCTGCAGTCAGACCCAGGGATTGAGAAGGAGAGAAGTCCTCCTCATTTATAGTGTTTATATAAACATGATTATCTTTATAATGATATAACAAATTGTAGTTATGCGAATATGAAATAACGAATAACAAATGTTGCAGGACATTAAATTACTTGCTGTTTATTTATTTGCATTTTAACTTTGTAAACTATAAAATCATGGGTCTTGTGGTTTGGGTCTCATTTTGTGAGCCACCTGACAACAGTTGTTTGCTCCCCTCTTTTTCTGAGGTAGACTTAAACCGAAAGAGAGGGGTTTCATGATCACATTAAACTAGGTAATATAAGTAATCAGTTCATGCACTTTAAGAATATATTAACAACTATTTGGAATATGAAAATTGTTGTGAGCATGAAAATTACATTAAAAATATAATTATATAAATAATAATATATAATAAAATATATATTTTTTAATAAATTGGAGCATGAAAGTATTTTTTTATTATTAATAAACTTAATTTTCATCTTTCTAATCAAATGATGATGAAGTGTTAATAATAATAATAGTAATAATAATATCAATAGGTTATTTAGAAAAGGAGTCAAATTAGATCATTTATATTGGAATTTATTTTTTTATTACAATTTTGTTTTTATTAATTTATTTACAATTTTAATAATTTATATTCATTTCCACACCTAATATTTAAAAATGACATAAAATTTGTTATTTTTTATTGAACTAAATGTATACTATATGTTTATATGAACTAAATGTTTAAATAAAACAATGTTTTAAGTTATTAAATGCTTTTTAACATAACGCTTTAATCACAATATAACTATATAATAATAATAATAATAATAATATAACTATATAATTAAATATAACACATTAATCTAACATTTACATTTTTTTATAGTTCTGATACTTGGCACAATGTTCTGCCTTTACCACAAGCTGAATAAGAAAAAAACAGGAAACTAAGACTCATCTGATATTTATTACTTATTTATTACTTCTGATTATTTTCACTGGCTTTTGATTTTGGTCAGTTATAATTGCATTGCATTGTATTTATTGATTTTTCTTTCTCTTCTCTCATATGCTGTAGGTTTCTTTGAATGTTTTGATGTATTGTGTTTTTCTTGTAAAGCATCTCTGTTGCTTTTCAGTGTGCTATAGAAATTAATTTGGACCTTAAACTTCAACTAAAACAATACTTGACCTTAAAATACTGATAAAATTTTATATAAAAAAAAAAATAATAAAAAAAAAATCACAGATATATGGAAACATGCATTTCCATTAAAAATGCTGTTGAATTAAATGCACACCATGCATCATTCTTTTAAAATAGTAAATACATAAAACTCAGAAATAGGACCAAATGGTCTAAAATAGAGTAAATAATGTATGCATTTCTTACAGGGATGTTAAACTTGGCAGTAAAGATCTGTTCAGCGTTTACAGTCTTCAGGGACAGTGGTTTGGTCAGCATGAGTCCAGAGCCGGTGTTACTGCAGTCCACAATGTCCACCGGCAGATCAGGAGCTCCCATCATCTGCAAACACACACCAAACCACATATATCACACAACTTATCATCATGTTTTTTCTTGCTTGAGATTTGTAGTCTGATGATCCCTGGTACTTGGTAGTTTTAATACAATTAATAGACCGTTTGATCACATTACGGCAGTGAATTCGTTTTTGAAGGGCCCTTTTATGTTTTACTTTATGTTTGTTGAACTGATCATAATCCATCTATTCAGAAAAACAGTATACGAATTGCTGTCAAAAATTAACTGGTCTGTTACACATCCACTTGGGAAATATTTTTTAAATGATTACAAATAACAAACAACGTGAACAGATGCCTAATGGCGGTGCTTGTGTGTGTACCCTCAAGGAAAACTGTGTTTACAATTCAAAAGAGGTGTCACACTGGGTCCAGTGTGCGACCACCTTTATTGGGTAAATTAACATGAGTTAATTAGTCTGCAATGAGTCTACATTATTAGTATAATCAGTTGTTATCTGGGAATAACATACTCTCTCAGAAATAAAGGTTTGCAAGCTGTCACTAAGGTGGTACCTTTTCAAAAGATACAAATTTGTACCCAAAAGGTCTATATTAAAACCGAAATGGTACATATTAGTACCTAAAAAGTACAAAAGTGTTCCTCTTAAAATTTGTAGGTACTAATATATACTTTTAAGGTACCAATACGGACCCTTTAAGTACAAATGTGTACCTTTTGAAAAGGTACCATACCAGTGACAACTCTCATACCTTTGTTTCTGAGAGTGTACCTTGTAATGTTGGGATTGGCCAATCAGAGTTAAGCACTACAGAGAGTTGTGTAATAAAATTGAATAACTCTTAAAAGTGTGTTTGTCTATAAGCGTCACCTGGCAGCGGACGGTGAGTTTAGGGTGAGTTGTGATATTCTGGCACACATCATGAACCTCCACTCTAAAGTTGACCGGCGTCCCGTTCTCAACAGAGAGCACATCTCCATCTGGAAACACCACCAGAGTGTGTGGAGCACCTGGAGGATAAACATTATACTTTTGATATTCTGCTCATATTCTCTTTTTGTTACACTTTTGTTTTGTTTTTCATACCAGGTTGTAGAGCGATTTGAAAAGACTGGCTGTCCTGCTTCAGCCCTGGGATGTGCACCTTCACTGTGTGCATCTGTTAACAAACACACGCACACAAAGTTATATAATAATAGTTTTACTGCAAAAAAATGAATAAATAAAAACACTTCATGGTTATTTTCAGCAAAAGCATGCTCATTATATATGCTAAATATACAACACACTTTTTTACAGTCTCCTGAAGTAACACTACAGCAAACAGTTATTCGAAATACCTTTATATTGATTTAATGTATTAAATTGTGAAAAATATGATCAAAAAATACTTTTTTATATATATTATATTATAATATTTTGCTAACCATGCAAGAACAGCACAAACCCTTGATTAATACACAAATGATGTTCTTAATTATCATAATAATCAGATAACCTCATTGAAAATATATATTATACATACATATTTTTGAAAAAGTACATTATGTTGTACAGTTGAAGTCAGAATTATTAGCCCCCTGAATTATTACCCCCGTTTTTTCCCCAATTTCTGTTTAACAGAGAGATTTGTTCAACACATTTCTAATCATAATAGTTTTAATAACTCATCTCTAATAACTGATTTATCTTTGCCATGATGACAGTGAATAATATTTGACTAGATATTTTTCAAGACACTTCTATACAGCTTAAAGTGACATTTAAAGGCTTAACTAGGTTAATTAGGTTAACTAGGCAGGTTAGGGTAATGAGGCAAGTTATTGTATAACGATGGTTTGTTCTGTAGACTATCGAAAAAAAATTTGTTTAAAATAAACTAATAATATTTACCTTAAAATGGTTATAAAAAAATTTAAAACTGCTTTTATTCTAGCCAAAATAAAACAAATAAGACTTTCTCCAGAAGAAAAAATATTATCAGACATACTGTGAAAATTTCCTTGCTCTGTTAAACATAATTTGGGAAATATTTAAAAAAGAAAAAGAAAAAAAAAGAAATTCAAAGGGGGGGCAAATAATTCTGACGACAACTGTATAATTGTGCAGATTAGCTGTGTATACACTTGATGGGTATACTGTACACACTATGCACTTTTTTCTGATAGTGATTGTAATGTAATAACACGAAGCTTTTTGAAACAATTATGGAAAGTGCTATAGAAATGAGCTTGAATAATATTTTAATGCATTTTATGTAAACATCTTGCTAACAGTAAAGGTAGAGCTCTACAGAGCATTATAAAATGTAAAAATACGGTTCATACTGCCTTTAAAACAAAAAATATTGTTTGATAATCATGAAGGATCTAAATAAGGATCTGAGAATCCTTGTTGCAAACGTGTGTGTTGCTTCAAGAAATCATCCGTTCATAAGTGTTGTGTTTCATTTTCATTTCTTTATGTTCAATTCATTATTTTATTTAATCATATGATCATTAATCATTTATATAAATATTATTTTATTGATTATTAGTTAATGATTTGATTATTTGATTGTGTTTAATATTTTATTATTACTATTTTCCTATAATTATTGCTTTGGTATTTCCTTTTTTCAAATTATTATAATCTTATGCCTGTGTGGACTTGTTTTCAAGAGTAAGAGAATGTCTCCATTTCAAGGTCTGTATTGTCTCTAGACAATGTTATGAAGCGGTAATTTTCCAGTGCTGTTGCTTGTGGTATAATAACACTTGTTGGATTTGTCCTGGCATTGAAACATATGCAACTAAGATTATTCAATAAACTTTGCTCTTTCTTTATCATCATTACTACTTCTCCTGCTTTCCCAGTCAACTCCTATATTAATAGGAGACTGTTAATTCAGTTGAACACTAGTTAACAAGTTTGGGTATTGGGCGGCTCTGCTGGCTTGTTGGAGAGTGTGATCTAACAATCACAACGAACTCACAATAATGAGAGAATACACAGCTCTTACGATGATAAAATAATGTGTCTTACATCATTTTAAAGATTGCTGAAATTGTGTAACCATTGACTTGCATAGTGTTTGTTTTTCCTACGGTTACAGGTTTTAATCATTCATTCATTCATTTTCTTGGCAGCTTAGTCCCTTTTTTAATCTGGGGTTGCCACAGCGGAATGAATCGCCAACTTACCTAGCATATGTTTTACACAGCAGATGCCCTTCCAGCTGCAACCCATCACTGGGAATCACCCACACACACTCATTCACACACATACACTATGGACAATTTAGCTTATTCAATTCCCTTATAGCGCATGTGTTTGGACAGTGGGGGATACCGGAGCACCCGGAGGAAACCCACGCCAACATGGAGAGAACATGCAAACACCACATAGAAATGCTAACTGACCCAGCCGAGGCTCGAACCAGCAACCTTCTTGCTGTGAGGCGACGGCACTAGCTACTGCACCTACTGTTGCACTTTTTAGTTTTCCTTAAAATATATTCTCTAGTGTTTAGTGTAGAAAGAAACTCATAAATGTTTAGAACCACTTGAGGATGAGTAAATAACGAGTAAACGTTCATTTTTGGGTGAACTGTCCTTTTAAGTTGACAACTCACATTTACCAGACTCCTTAACAAAAACAGAAACTAAAACCATTTTTGTTATATCCAATAAAATAATTTTATAGCTACACAACAATCAAAACAAACTCACAATCAAGAGAGAACAAACCGCTCTTGCTAAGATTTTGCTAACCTTGCCTTGCTGTTTGATCTTTCCCAAGGCTCTCACATTGTTGATGACAGCAGTCGTCCTGAACGCGATCCCATCAAAACTCAACTTTAGTGAACTAAAGACAAAGAGACATTATTCCAACAGAAAACACAAGCTAATGCAAGTTTTGCTGTATTTAGAAAAAGTTTGCACTTTGGCACTGGAAGATAGAGTTTGTTGAGCTGAAATGCTGCACTCAGAGTTTCAGAAAAGTCATTTCAGAATAGTCACTACTGTTTATTAAATTATGTCCCTAGCCTCAGATTCTCACATGACAGCAGGACAAAGAGACTTCAGTTTATCACATAAGCAGAACATTTCTCTTAAAGGAGTCAAGAGGAGGAGGCAAGGCAAGGCAAATCTTTCTACGGTGTATCAGGGATTCTCAACTCACTTTGAGGCCCACCTCATTCATTCATTCATTCATTTTCTTTTCAGCTTAGCGGAATGAACCGGCAACTTATCCAGCACATATTTTACGCAGCAGATGCCCTTCCAGCCGCAACCCATCTCTGGGAAACATCCATACACACCCAATCGCACTCATACACTACGGATAATTTTTGTTTAGCCAATTCACCTGTACTGTACTGTGGGGGAAACCGGAGCACCCGGAGGAAACCCACGCGTACGCAGGGAGAACATGCAAACTCCACACAGAAATGCCAACTGACCCAGCCGAGGCTCGAACC
Organism: Danio tinwini; assembly: GCA_903798205.1. Lineage (NCBI taxonomy): Eukaryota > Metazoa > Chordata > Actinopteri > Cypriniformes > Danionidae > Danio > Danio tinwini. The sequence goes on along the minus strand of CAIGQZ010034999.1, from coordinate 12,974,776 downwards.
AGCGACCTTCTTGCTGTGAGGTGACTGCACTGCCTACTGCGCCGCCTCTGAGGCCCACCTCCTTCTCCGAAAATATTTTGAAGGCCCATGTCTGACATTTTTTTCTTGAACTGATTGTCTAGAGAAAATGCTTATTTTAAACATTTATTTATTAGCAAAACATTTATTTATTATCTTATTTTTCTGCAGCATTTTATAAACAAAAATGAAACAAATATAGAATTAACAAATATTAAATATAGAATGTATAATAAGATATATTTGATTTATTTTTTAAAACACACACAGATTCAAAGCTCCCGAATTCTTCAGGTATTTGTTTACAATTGCAAAGTATTTGGGCCTTTTCTTTAATAAATGAACCTGTACAAGACAAAAATGACAAAAAAGCTGCTACTTTGAATTGGACTCACTACTATTCATCCATTGATCATATCTCCATTAAAAAATAAACCAAAAAAGTAAAATACAGTAAAAACACTCGGTTGAAATGCATCGATGTGAAGGTGGTTGTGTTTTTAGGATATTATTGGATTTTGCTGACCGTAGTGAACAGCTGTTCACTAAAACACAGCAGAGTCTCGCTAGATCCTCCTGTATGGGCGCGCGTCCATTATAAAACACTCGCACTGGCGTTATAAAACACTAATTTGGACAACTATGCTAATAAGGTGTTTTTTTTACATGCATTTTTTATTTCTCTTTGCTATTTGAGCTTATTGGAACCTAATTAAAATAAAAACCTAAGTATCATCTTTTGATATGATGTACTTTTAGAGAAAAATTATATCCATATATGTGGACTCATTGTCCCAATTTACATAAAACACTTTTTCCCGAATTTTCTTTTATGCAAATTTAACATAGATAGTCAAAGCAAGAAAAAAAAAATGTCTCAGAGTAAAAACAATTTTTTCCCCATTTTGGACAGTTAAAAATAGGGTTTTGGACATTTCATATGCTGCAAAACAGTTGCAGGATGACACTGTATGTCTGTAACAATATATAAAACATTTAAAGTATTTTAAATAGCCACTTAAGAGCTAAAAATGTGCTGTCCACATATGTGGACACTCTGGCCCTAGGAGGTTAAAGAGTTCAGCACGCATAGTTTGTGAATCAATGGAGATGTGAGACTCTGATACGAGTCGCGGACGTGACGCACACGTGAACTGGTTATAACTCTAATCATTGTTACCTTTACATTTGCGTGATGGTTTGCTTTATACAGCTGAGCATGTAGTCCTATTTGACGTGCAGCGTTTGGAAGTGCAGCCACGGTAAAGTCTGTATTTTACAGTGAAGACTCTTTTTGCACCGGGTCCGAAGTAATCAATAACAGAAAACGGGAAATGTCATTACACCAATCATTTTATATAAATATATTTAATAATGAAATCAAATAATTATAGTACAATAATTAACTTAAAGGGACTAAGCCAAAAAGAAAACGAATGAATGATAATTAACTTCATTTTAAGCTATCTCGTGTGACACACTGAATGATAAGTCACATGTATATATATATATATATGTATATTTATTCTTTATAATTATTTATAATAATTATTGTATATAAGGAATCCTGTTGTTACATCTAATGTTGTATTTATTTGAATTACCTTGAGTGGAGAAAATGGGTAAAGTCTAGATCTGAGTCTAGATATGCACATTAATATAGTGTAATTTTTTATGACGCTGTATAACACTAATTCATATTTTTATAGTACTGTGACGGTTGGGTTTAGGGTTGGGGTGGGGGTAGACGTTAATAAAATACAATAAATTGGAAATTTCATAAATAACATAAATAATTCTCGTTAACCTCCAGCCGCATCCGATCTAGCAACAACCGAGAAAATGAGTGGGACAGTTTGTTGTCTGAGGTTGCTAGGGTGACAATGAGCTGCTAGACTGTCATTACGAGGGTAAAGTCTAGATTGGATATGCGGCCGCCGGAATTGCAATATGCACATTAATATAGTGGAATTTGTTTTATGACACTCTATAACAATAACTAATATTTTACAGTACTGTGACAGTTGGGTTTAGTGTTGGGGGGTAGGCGGTAAAAATACAATTTATTGGGTAATTTAATAGATAGCAAATAATACTAGGTACAACTACTGTTTTTTAGGTTACTGTGACAGTTGGGTTTAGGGTTGGGGTGGGGGTAGACGATAATAAAATACAATAAATAGGAAATTTTATAAATAACATGAATAATTCTCTTTAACTTCTGGTCGTAAACGTACCTGATCTAGCAACAACCCATTACGAGAGCGACTCGACTGTGAACAGCAACGAAACTTTGACTCTCTCATATTTCCATCTTTTAGGTGGGTAAATTCTGTCACAATGTCATTGAAATGAGAAGATAACATGTTATTTAGGTGTCTTAAGTTTACTGAAGGGTATCCTGCAGTGAAATAGTTACTTTGTAGCGAAGATTGTATCCGTTTTCTGACAATGTATCAACAGCGGCTGTGTTAATTGGTAACTGCAAAGTTTATAAAAAGGGTTATAAAAAGGGTTATAAAAACATTCACCTCGCTTAAATTCAATGTAAAGGTTATATTTTTGTATTAAAGTTTTTAAAAAGAGTATTAATAACAATTTTATCTGTGTAAATGTACTTTTAATCAAAGATGACAGTTACACTCAATGACTGTAACGGATTTGTTTACATTTGTATTACTCTGCAGAGCAAATGTATGATACTGTGCTAGAGATGTTTAATACTTAAAGGGACACTTTACAAAATGTTTAATCCTTATGAAGCCTAGTTTATAGGCTAATGCTAATAGGTTTATGGGAGGTTGTTGCTAAATCGGACACATTTGCGGCCGAAAGTTAAAGAGAATTATATATGAAATTTCCGATTTATTGTATTTTATTAACGTCTACCCCTACCTCAACCCAAAACCCAACCGTCACAGAAGCGTAATAACAGTAGTTGTACAGAGTATTATTTATCGTATCTATTAAATTACCCAATAAATTGTATTTTTAACCCCTACCCCCACCTCAACTCTAAACCCAATCGTCACAGTACTGTAAAAATATTAATTATTGTAATACAGTGACATAAAAAAAATGCAGCTATATTAATGTGCATATCGCACTTCCGGCCGGCCGTGTATCCGATCTAGACTTTAACTTTATGGGGACTAAGTAATTACCTGTATGCAAATAATATGTTTATAAATTAACTATTTATAATGCATATTTAATGAGACAAGACAAGGGTTTGTTGGGCATAATACACTGTTTAATGATGTTGTATAGACTGTTTTAAGTATTACTGCATAGAAATATTTATAAAAATGATAGTACATTGTGATCAAATGTCTGTAATAAACATTACAAGAGCGACTCGACTGTGAACAGCAACGAAATTTCTCTCATATTTCTATCTTTTAGAAGGCAAGGCAAGTTTATTTAAAGGCAAGTTAGAAGCGTAAACTGCAGCACCGCCAGCTCAACGCCGGGCGTGCTACACTCGCGACACACTGATTGAGAATCCCCGCTGTATATAATGGTACACAATGGTAATTCAAAATGCTTTCCGTAAACCAGGATAAAAAGAATCTAAAATACAACAACTATAAGAAATAAAAATAACAAAAAACAAAAAAACAAATTAAAAGAAATTTAATAAAAAGAGAGACAATTAGTGGGATCTGTCAATTTTATGACATTTTCTCAATCTGTATAATTGGTTTGCGATACATCGGTGTAAAGACAGAGTATTGGGAGATTAAGAGCAATAAATAAGATGCCTTCTAGTCTGTACTAGTCTTAACATTCATTCATTTTCTTTTCGGCTTAGTCCCTTTATTGTTCTGGGGTCACCACAGCGGAATGAACCACCAACTTATCCAGCATATGTTTTATGCAGCGGATGCCCTTCCAGCTGCAACCCATCACTGAGAAACCATACACACTCATTCACACACATAGACTATGGACAATTTAGCCTGTCTTTATGTCTTTGGACTTGTGGGGGAAACTGGAGCACCCGGAGGAAATGCACGCCAACATGGGGAGAACATGCAAACTCCACACAGAAACGTCAACTGACCCAGCCGAGGCTCAAACCAGTGACTTTCTTGCTGTGAGGCAAACGTGCTACCCCCTGCGCCACCGTGCAGCCCAGTCTTATATACTATTATGGAAATATAATTCCTTTGCATTTGTTGACCAATTTCTCTACAAGTAAAACTGAGCTGCTTTTTGTTCTGTATGTTCACTATAAATCAGACAGGCCATTAAAAGTGTGATGTATCAGGAAGTCAAAATAAAATTAAATAAAGAAATAGAAATAACAAAAAATAAAATGATTAAAACAGATTAAAAATGTTAAAACAGATTTATATAGAATTTTACAAAAATCAAGACACAAATAGCGAAATCTGTCAATTTTTTTAACATCTTTCTCAAAATGTGAGGCAAAGTTTGTGATATATCTCTCTCTAAAGAATTTTAATCTGTACTTGTCATATACTGTATAATAGAAATATAATTCCTTGCAATTGTTCTTAAAATTTCTAAACAATAAAAACTGAGCTACTTTTTGTTGTGTATTTTCACTATAACTCAGACAGACCATTCAAAGTCTGATGTATCAGAAAGAATATATATATATATATATATATATATATATATATATATA
>CAIGQZ010034999.1:12942758-12956337 GCA_903798205.1 Danio tinwini | reverse complement strand
TGCATTTCGTTTCCTTGTACTTGTACATGTGTGATGACAATAAAGTTTAATCTAACCTAATCTAAAGCTTGCAGTCTTTATGCTTGTCACTTCAGCCTAAATGAATCAACGGTTTTATTCATTTCACCTCATGTTTCAGTTTCTCATCAAATCTTCTAACCAATCAAATGCTCTCTAGTGTCTGACTTGCCCCGCCTTCAGGACGCTTGTCATTTGCTTTTCATTTGATGAGCTTGAACTCAACCCCTCTCACTGGCAGAGCTGTGATTAAAACAATGCTATTGGCTCTTTTTGCAAAAGGGGAGGAGCAACACTGTCCCACCCTCTCTTCATTTTTTAAATTGAGATTACGTCAAACATTAATACAAACAGCACTTCACGGGACCTTTAAGTACAGTAAAATTACTTAAGTAAAATTTAAAAAGTGTTTTACACCCCTGATAACAATGAACATTTTTGTTAAAACAAATACAAAGGGTTGGCTAGACAAATTTAGCATTAATATTTGACCACTGGAAAATTAAACGCTCACTGGCACATATTAAATCAGAAGCTTACTCTGAGACTGTGGTGTAGGGAATGAGCCGGCCATTCCAGAAACACTCAAAGATGGGACGCTTTCCACGGCCTTCAAGATTCAAAACTTCACATTCTTCATCTTCATCCTCTAAAGAACCAAAACACAGACATATAGAAACATACCTGGCACACTTTATCCGCACTCAAGCTGGAATTGGCTATTACTGTAAAACTACTTTATTAAATATGAATGTGAAATGAGCCATTTATTATGTTAAGTTGATCACAGTACCTGCTGAAGCAGCGTATGGATCCACAGGGAAAGTTTCTCGATCATAGAGAAAAGGATGATAGCGGATCAATCCCTCCACTAATGAATTTTTGGCTCCGGTGGCTTTAAACTCAAACGTGTTAGCCGATGACCGGACATAGAGCGTCTGCATGTCATCCTCCACCTCCCGCAGATTAACAATACAGGGGACTCGAGTCGAGCGCTCAAACAAACTGATCTGAGGGAGATTCAGAGATAACATCATGAATAAAACTAAAATACTTTACTTGAAGAGGTGTTCATAAGACTGTCAGGAAACCTTCATAATCATGACATGAAGGTCAATGAGAGTTTATGCATGCTTATAACACCATATCATTTGCTCAGCTGTGACATTTTAAATGCAAAGATGACATTGGTTGTTATGACAACTTGACATAAATACATCACAACCTATTTTTGTCAGTCATGACAACTTGACATTACCAAAACAACAAAAAAATTGTCATAAATCAGTCATAAACATGACTGTCATGAAGCCGTTATAAATGTCATGAATTGTATAACAGCGTTATTAATAGTTATTTTTGACCTCAACTACAGTGCTACAAGTTGAATTTGTCAATAAAATGTCATTAAATATTAGTGAGGCTCTTAAAACCAATTTGACAGAGTAATGACACTATTAATGAGACATTTTAATGACAAATACAGTTTGTTCCACTGAAAATGTGATCAGAAAACTATTCCTGACACAATTATGCCTCATAGCAATCATTTATGACAAGTTATGTTGTCTTGGTAATGTGAAGTTGTCAAAGACATAAACAGGTTGTCATATGTCATCTTTTTATTTTAAATGTCAGAACTGAGCAAAAGACATTTAATAACAGTTGTTATAAGCATGCATAAAATCTCTGAGCAATGCAGAAAACACACATGCATCTGTACCTGAATGTCAATGTTGGAGGAAGAGTCTTTTTCTTTCATTTCACTCTTGACGTTTCCATCAATACCATGTATATAGTAATGGTAAGTATGCCTGAAATACAGTAAACAAAACTTAACCCAAGGCTTGTCTTGAAGCAGTGGTTCTCAATTCCGGTCCTTGGGCCCCCCTGCCCTGCACATTTTGTATGTTCTCCTTACCTAAAGGTGCAGTATGTAAGTTTGACACTCAGTGGTTAAACTAGGTATTATGTTCCTGGATTGAAACAAACGCAAGCACAGGTTGCCAGATTGATGACCAACAGGAGCGTGTCAGACTATTGAGCCTAAAGGCTTCTATTTCTTGCAGCTGAACAACAGGACACACTTACAGTGTTTACCTCAGGTACAACTCAAGTGCTTTATTCAGTGTTAAATGCTAATAATGTGAGTTTGAATGCTATTTCACATGACATTTATTGCCATATACTGAAAGCAGCAGCAGATAGTTCACCTCAAATCTGAAAAAAACAATAAACTATCTGAAATCGAACTTTAGAACTATGACTTGCAAAACCAAGTTATATCAGTGATTTAGCATCTACATTTAATAATGTTAAAGAGGTTAATTATGTATTAATTAGGTTATAAACCTTACAAGTTTGCTGGAGTGCAGTGAGTGCACATATATTCTGTGCTTCTGAATGGCTGTATTTAAATTTCTGTTGTTTTTCGTCTGGTGCAAACAGCCAAACTGCTCATTACAGCAAATCTTCTCATGTAGTGTGTTGTTAGAAAACGGGGTTACAACGTAACCTGCCACCTAATGTTTACGCTCGTAATATTTATTTTATTTGCTAATTAATTACCTCATGTGGAACTCTGAATCTGCTTCTCATTTTGGAGTCTGCTATGTTCACCAGAGGTTGCATTTCGTTTGCGGCCACATGCTTTGAGAGCCTTTCTGAACAAATAAGTGAAATATGCAGTTTTCCACCAAGGCAGCCCGGGGTGCTGAAATATAATTGGATAAACTAGCATTGGGCAGATTAAAAGAGCCAAAACAAAGACAGACGTTTCGGCACGCAACACAAGTTCAAAGCCGAATATCTGACTTCTGCATTGTTTTTCAAATAAACAAGAATGTTCACTTAGCATGTTTCTTAAATATCTGCACACATATTATGATAATTTTATGCTTTAGAAGAGTCAAAAACGTACATACAGCACCTTTAATAACAATCAATGAGTAAAAAGTATTGGTTACACTTCATTTTGTAATGTGCTCTTTACAGTGTAACTGTACATCAAGAATCAAAACTGCAACCATTTACAAAACCAAAGAAAAAATAATCTTTGTAACCTGAAAACATATTTGGAAACATTTGGACATGTATTAAATATTGTTGCACATTGTGACCTTTTTACTAACAAAACACCAACCAATTACACCAGTATGTGTTATGTTAGAGAGGGATTGACGAGACAAATATAGTACATAAAAATAAAAGTTGTTCTGAGTATAAATGTGCTTTTGAGCAATCCAACATTTTGCTCCCGGTGTCCAAAAACATTTTGAAAATAGGAAAACCAGTGCAAAAAAAACATTCAATTTCATTTAAGCATTATTTAATAATATATACTTGCTATAAAGGCTATATATATATATATATATATATATATAGCATATAATTATTTACAATTTACTGCTAATATAACCGTGTAATGTGCAGGGTTCATACGCATTTTTACTACTAAAATTCCATGACTTTTCAAGGACATTTTCATGACGTAATGTATCATGTAATTACTACATATACATGGTAAATAATAAGAAAAACAATGACGTTCAAATTTATTACAGCATATCATAGAACACGTAACAATCTATTTTGTTTAAATTAGTTTTTATATCTATGTAAAATTGATTTTGATAATGCTTAAACAGCACTAATAATGTGAGAGCAAGTTTTAGGCCAAGGCCAGAAAACAAGACAACTAACCTATATTCAAGTTAGGGCTGCACAATACATCGTTTCAGCATCGATATCGCAATGTGTGCATCCACAATAGTCACATTGCAGGATATGCAATGTTGGGATTATAGTTTAATACAGAGTTTAATCATATTGGAGTAAAAGTTGATCATCTGCTTGCATTTTTTAAGAGATAGCCCAAAAATGTCTTACTATTTTCATTACACCCTTCACTTGTTTTCAAACATTTGAGTTTTCTTTTTCTTTTTTTTTTTATGAACACAAAAAGAATATAATTTAATAACTCCTATAGTATTGAAACAAGCGAAGTGTAAGTAAATAGTGAGTACATTTTCATCTTTGCGTAAACTGTCCCTGTAAGGCCTGTGACTGTGTGAACATTTCAATATTTCACATTTTAAAACATCCGGCCTCAAGACATTTCTTGTAACTTTAATAAAAATTAAATAATATAAAATGAAGGCTATGCAGTGTTGATTATGCAGTGTTGATTATTCAATATCAGTACCTGAATAGTAAATACCTGAAAACCATATTTCACTTTTATCTTTTTTATATTTTATTCATCTCTGCTTGTAATTTATTTGTTATATATTATTGGAGATTCACTCCTCTCCAAAATCACCCCAATCAATCCAAATAAACCTACTAAATCATCTGGTGCAATTGTATTCACATCGCAATACATATCACAGAAATACAAAATACAGTAATGTCAGATTTTTCCAATATCGCGCAGCCTTAATTCAAGTATACAGATATTTGTTAAACTCATTTCCATGACTTTTCCAAAACTTTGAGGGTTTTTCTGTTTTTCCATGACTTTTCCAGGTTTTCCATGATCGTATGAACCCTGAGTGTGTAACATGATAATGTGTAATTTGAACATTTAGATCTTAAAGCATCTAAAATTATAAAATTCTGCAAATTTATTTTTTTAAAGAACCTGTAAATGCATATGAGAATAAAAACTGACAATTAATATTGGTGTGCCTTAAAGGCAAGAAGAAATAGCTATATAACCTAAAAGTTCATGCTGAATGCTCTGCTAAATAACTCTAAATAAATGACAAGCAATATGCAATCTTAAGTGTGTGTGTGTGTGTGTGTGTGTGTGTGTGTGTGTGTGTGTGTGTGAGATTTTGAGACGTACGCCAACTCTCTGGTCAACAGAACGAAATGCTGCTTGAGGTAACTGACGTGCTCCGGTTGTATTCCAGTGATGACGACAGCAGTAAAACTCTCTTTTCCAATTTCTTCATTCAAAATGGACTGCAGAAACATCTCCTTGCTTTTGTCCACATGTGAACAATCTCCAGGCTGCACAGAAACACACAAGCGCTTTGAAACGAAATCCAGAGGCCAACAATATCCGGGTTACCATCCTATTGTGCAACAAATCTTTTCAAATTAGGTGCATTTTAATCAAGTTGTTAGAGTGGGTGACTGTAGTATTGATAATCTAGCAACCAACAATAAACCATGGATTTAATGTTCACTACATAAGGGTTTATTCAGCAATTGCTCAGTCCAAAACCCCCTAAAGTGAGTGTAAAATATTTTTGTGAATTAATGTATTTTTACTCTCACCTTCCGGTTTCTAATAAAACCTGAATAAATGTCCTCCTTGTTCCTCTCCTTGCACTCAAAGTCCTCTTTAGACATGATAAATTCATGGACATCTGGAGAGCTCGCAGGTTTACTGATCATCTGAAACACACAAAATCCATGTATAACTGTACCTTTCACAGCGGTTATTAACTTACTTATTAACTTACATATATGATGACAAAGTGAAGTTTATTTATAAACTAATTTCGAGAGGATCACGTGCTTATGATTGCTTGCAGCCGGCAACGCATTATTTAATTTATGATTCACCAATCAGACGATTACTGAGCCACTATAAATACTCTAATTTCCATATGACAGCCATCTTCGTTTTGAAGAATCCCCCTTCCACCCCTACTCCCAGTGGTTAGCACTGTTGCCTCACAGCAAGAACGTCACTGGTTATAGTCCTTACCAAGCCAGCCAACATTTCTGTGTAGAGTTTACATGTTCTCCTTGTGCTCACGTGGGTTTCCCCCGGGTTGCCTGGATTCCTTCCACCGTCCAAAAACATGCAACTTAAGTTAATTGACTAATCTAAATCGGCACCATAGACATGCTCCTAGTAATAAGTTATCTCTTATAAGCAATCACTATCTGTTCATTAGCTACCACAGCAGGGGAGTTATTGAGATCTACCTGAGCTCAAACTCCCCTCTTGCCTTGTAAACGGGAGGGAGCCCCGGGCTCGAGGATCTTATGAGCTCTGGGCTCTCTCCCGGGACAGCATGCCAAACAAGCTTTAAAATCAATCATCAGCTAAGTGTGAACTCTTGAAACAAACGTTTTTATGTTGGATGTGATTAATTGTGCTTCATTTTTGGCCAGCGCTAATTTTGTACTACAATGTTTGTCTTTTTGATTTTTAGTCTGTTTTAAATACTTCTGTACAGACCTTTGGTAGCAACTTCGTTGTTTGAAAGTTGCTTAGATAAAAAAGTTAATTAAAGTATTAAGTAATACATTTTGTTTATGTACTGAATGTTCAAATGAATCGAGTTATCCAATGTCGCAATACTGGGGTCTTTTCTTCATACCTCGCTTAAGATGATTTGGCAGATTCTGGATCTTTTAATCTTGATAACTGACCTCTGGCTAATTTGGTTCTTCAAACAAGTTCACAAATCAGATTAAAATGTCTAAATTAACTGATCTGAGATCGCCGTGTGTGTTGTGAAGGACAGATCTATCGATCCTTGAAATCATGATCAGCAATGCAAGGATTGGCTGACGGCACAGCAGCGTAATGACATCATCTGATTAATATTCAATTATCCATGTGAGCAATAATACATAAAATTAGTAGTAAACAGTTTGTTAAACACGATACGCAACAACTTTCCACATTTGTTGTGGGCTGCAGGCTTTACACTTTTATGTGTCGAGAATTTTTAGCAATTTATTTAGTTTTACATTTAGGGCGGATTCTCTACTATAGTAGCCTATAGGCCTATTCAAGTTTCTTAACCTGCGTAAGGAATAACTGGATGTTTAAATTAATTTTGCATCAAAAAAGTATTTTGATATTGGTAAAGGTGTCTGCAATTTTTGTGAAGCATCAAATCACCATCATATTTGCTGTCAAAACATGTGCATGACTGCATAAATTATTACTCCTTTAAAAAAACTGTCCAATAGGCTATGTTCATGTCTATTATCATACACGAATTGTACTAAAGCTGGTACCTTGAATAGTAGGCGTTTGTATCTAAAAAGTCTATATTATGTTCTCTTTGAACCCCTTGGGGAGAACCACCCCATGACAGTCTTTGTACTTTTATTGCAGAGTGCAGATTGCATAAGTCTTATTTATATAATTTTTTTAAACTATTTTACTATTTTGGGGCTGCACGGTGGCGCAGTGGGTAGCACAATCGCCTCACAGCAAAAAGGTGGCTGGTTCAAGCCCCAGCTGGGTCAGTTGGCGTTTCTGTGTGGAGTTTGCATGTTCTCCCTGTGTTGGCGTGGGTTTCCTCCGGGTGCTCCGGTTTCCCCCACAAATCTAAAAACATGTGGTAGGTGAATTGGGTGAGCTAAATTGTCTGTAGTGTATGTGTGTGAATGAGTGTGTATGGACGTTCCAATGAAGGGTTGCAGCTGGAAGGGCATCCTCTGTGTAGAACATATGCTGGATAAGTTAGCAGATTATTGCACTGTGGCAGCCCCAGATTAATAAAGGGACTAAGCCGAAAAGAAAACGAAAGAATGACTTTTACTATTTTCCAAAGTGTATATAACTACTACTGTAAGAAAATGCCAGCATTTGGTACATACTTTCATTATTACCTTTGCTTGAAAAGACCCGATCTAATCCTGTTTATATAAAATAAGCTGCTACTCCTGAGCAGATTTGATTGATGACAACAACTCTTGGATGAGTGTTAAAGAATGAAAAGTGTCAAATCGTCAATAACCTAATTGAGTAATCTACATATGAAGAACGGACCCCTGACTACACTAAAACACTGAAAAAAAAATCCTACATTTCAGCTTTTCTGACCATCCGTTGCATTAATTTGCAAGTATGAAACTTGTTGTATAAAAGTAAATGAACTGCATGCAAACATACCCTCACAGACTGGCCGATGTAAAACACAGCCTGTTTTCCTCCGACTCCAAAATATGAGATGTCACTGTTCAGACTGCGTGGAACTGGATCTGGTTGCACATAACCGGCTTCTTCACTGCATGCAAAAAAAATTAATTAATAAATAAATAAAAGAGAGAAAAGTCTCTTTAAGTCACTAGAAATGTGTGTCTTAATTAAATCAAGTTACACTAAATGCACTAATTTGTAAGTAATAAGATTAATTTAAATTGATAAAAGCAATGTTCCTTCTGCTAAAATAAGAAATTGACATTGCTTGATTAATTTAAATAAATATAGACATATATAAAGATAATTAATTAACGTTTATTTAATTTAGGAGCGTTAAGTTAAACCTTAAGTCAATTTTACCTGAAATTGACAAGTTAATTGTACCAGATATACAGTTGAAACCAAAAGTTTACATACACTCTTAAAAAAAGGAGCATAACCATTTTTTTTTTAAATGTTTGATGGTAAATCATATTAAAAGTTTACTATTTTAGGTCTAATAGGATTACCTAAATCATTTACATTAGCTAAATGCCAGAATGATGAGAGAATTTTTGATTAATTTCTAGACAGTCAAAAGTTTTCACACATTTCCTTGGTATTTCTTTGGTCAAATGTTTTGGGTTTCCTTCCACAAGCTTCGCACAATAGTTTGCAGGGATTTTGGCCCATTCCTCCTGACAGAATTGGTGTAACTGAGTCAGATTTGTAGGCTGTCTTGCTCGCACAAGCTTTTTCAACTCTGCCCACAAATTTTCTATAGGATTGAGATCAGGGCTTTGTTATGGCCACTTCAAAACATTCACTCTGTTGTCCTTAAAGCACAGTTTAACTAATTTGGCAGTATGCTTAGGGTCATGGTCTGTTTGGAAGACCCATTTGTGGCCAAGTTTTAATTTCCTGGCTGATGTCTTGAGATGTTGCTTCAGTATTTCTACATAATGTTCAGTCTTCATGATGCCATCTATGCTGTGAAGTGGACCAGTCCCTCCTGCAGCAAAACAGCCCCACAACATGATGCTGCCGCCCCCATACTTCACAGTTGGGATGGTGTTTCTAGGCTTGTAAGCTTTCCGCTTTGTCCTCCAAATGTAACACTGGTCATTATGGCCAAACAGTTCAATCTTAGCTCCATCAGACCACAGGACATGTCTCCAAACATTAGTCTTTTGCCAGTGTCATTTAGCAAATTGTAATCTGGCTTTGTTGTTGATTCTGGCTTGTTGATTTTCTTATGTTGTCACACAAGGAAGCAGTGTGTTGGAGGTTTTTCTTAAATACTATTCTACAGTTGTGCCTCCAATTAACTCAAATGTTGTCAATTAGCCAATCAGAAACTTCCAAAACCTTGACATCATCATCTGAGCTTTTTCAGAGGCATAATAATCTTATTGTGTGTAAACTTGACTTTCAAGAAAAGTTATAACAATTTCTCAAACAATATCTCTCTCATTATTCTGCTATTCAGCAGAACAGAAACAGATGTGATAATCTTAACTTAGCTAAAAGAGGAAAAGTTTAGTCACATTAACATCTGACCTTTTTTTAAATAGTTATGTGCTTTTTTATACAGTGTATGTAAACCTCTAGTTTCAACTGTAATATCGAATTTGTTTGTGCAAACTGTCAAGAGAATTTTTAAGTAAAAGAGTTATTTCTTTCAGTGTACCATGACAAAAGCTTCAGCAATTTATCACAACAAGAACATTTGACACTAAAGGATGTCTGTTACATTGCATTAGGCATTTAAAGAGAGCATGACAAGACTGATTAGATTCAATACAGCTTCCAGTGAATGTGTTTTGCGATTATCTGATCTTCCTACTGAAAGCAGGAAACAAACTGTGTGAGAATCTTCACATGTGGGTAGTTTTTGTGCCCTGGTGCTGCTTGAATGATCTAGTACTGTTATCCGGAAGAGCCACATTGACTAGAGCTCACAGTGGGGGTTGTTTCCTTTATTGTCAGTTACTGTTTTGGTTAAGGTGTCAGTGCGGCTGTGTGTAAAAATCAACATCTTTATGGTCCTGTTTACACCTGGTCACGTCATGTTTTCTCTGATCTGATTTGTGAAAACATTAGCATTTACATTTGACCACATAAATGCGTCTGTTAAACAGTCATGATTCTGATCCTAAAATCCTGTGTGATATGCTAATTTAAGCAGGCTACATCGATTAAATACACCACATTTTATTTAAATAAATGCAGAAACATAAGTTATATATCTTATTCACCATATAAATTATTTTATATAGCTACAGGAGGCTTCGTACTTAATTCATGTTCTAAACATCAAAACTACACACGGCTCCGATTACTGTCATTAAGCTAAAAGTAGCTATACTACCTGACAAAAGTCTTGTCGCCTATCCAAGTTTTAGGAACAACAAAATAACTTGACTTCTAGTTGATCATTTGGTATCAGAAGTGACTTATATGAAAGGCAAAGGCCTCTAGATTACGCTTACTTGACCAAAATAAAATATGATCATGCCTTGATTTTTAATGATTTAATTAGGATAGTCTGACTTTGCTGAGACAAAAGTCTTGTCACTGAACCGAAATAATGTCCAGTATAGAATATAAAGTCATGCTGCAGTGGAAACAGAATGAATATTGTGTCTGACTCCATCATGAGCTTGGAGGACTGCATCCATACATCTCTGAATGACTCAAATCACTGATTAATAAAGTCATCTGGAATGGAGAAGAAAGCATTCCTGCAGGACTCCCAGAGTTCATCAAGATTATTTGGATTCATCTTCAATGCCTCCTCCATCTTACCCCAGTCGTGCTCAATAATGTTTATGTCTGGTGACTGGGCTGGCCAATCCTGGAGCAGCTTGAGCCTCTTTGCCTTAAGGAACTTTGATGTGGAGGCTAAAGTATAAGGAGCGCTATCCTGCTGAAGAATTTGCCCTCTCTTGTGGTTTGTAATGTAATGGGCAGCACAAATGTCTTGATACATCAGGCGGCTGATGTTGCCATCCACTCACACGCCCCCAAACTGAATGTAACCCCAAACCATGATTTTTCCTTCACTAAACTTAACTGATTTCTGTAAGAATCTTTAGTCCATGAGGGTTCCAGTAGGTCTTCTGCAGTATTTGTGATGATTGGGATGCAGTTAAACAAATGATTCAACAGAAAAAAATCCACCTTCTGCCACTTTTCCAAATGATCAACTAGAAGTCAAGTTATTATTTGTTGCTCTTACAACTAGATTCAACCACAAGACTTTTATTAGGTAGTGTACATCTACTTTTTTTGCTGTACAGATACAAGCAAGTAATAATTTAATACTATAAAGGATAACATTAATTTTACATAATCTAAAAAAAAAAAGAAAAACAAATCATTCTAAATTAAATAAATGCTAGTCTATTTTTTTCTGCATTAAGAGGAACCACAGTTGCTTGAAGCAGCAAAATGTATAATTTACATACACTAAATTATTTTTTATAAATTACACTACAACTGTGTCGGCTTCTTCAGTCGTTCCTTCAGTCGGCTGGTGCGGTCACGCACCAGCCGACTGAAGGAAAGTTTCTTCCCTCAGACTATCAGGCTGATGAACACTTAACACACCCCACACAAACTCTCCCATACCCCACACTGCACACCATAAAGATGTAGCATGCACTGCACTTTAACTAATCCATACTTAAACAATACTGCCTACAACTATGTGTACACCTATCCATTGTACGCATCACTGTCAACATTGCCAAATTTACACTGTCTTGTTTTTTTGTGAGTATGTTTTTGTATTTTGCACTGTCTGCATTTTGCTCTGTTGTTGTATTTGCACTGTCTGTTTTTTTTGCACTGTCTGTATTTTGCTCTGTCGTTGTATTTGCACTGTCTGTTTTTTGTTTTTGTTTTTTTTTTTGCACTGTCTGTATTTTGCTCTGTCGTTGTATTTGCACTGTCTGTATTTTGCACTGTTGTTGTATTTGCACTGTCTGTATTTTGCACTGTCGTTGTATTTGCACTGTCTGTTTTTTTTGCACTGTCGTTGTATTTGCACTGTCTGTTTTTTGCACTGTCGTTGTATTTGCACTATCTGTATTTTCCACTGTCTGGAGCCAGCACCTAAGCTTTTCACTCATCATAGCACACGTGCTGCTGATGATGTGACAATAAAAGTGATTTGATTTGAACTATAATTTACAAAGCACTGGCCTTTTTAAAAAGTTTATCATCAATCAATCAAATCAACTTTATTTATATAGCACCTTTATACAACCAGGAGGCTGCCAAAAGTGCTTTACAGTATTAAAAACAAAATTAAACATTAACACTCATAGGATGGTAAGAACACAAGCGTCAATAAAACAATAAAACAGAATTTTGTACTACCGAATATCAAAAGCAAGTCTAAATAAACAGGTTTAAAGTTTAGCTTTAAACAGTGCCCTATTTGTGATGTAAAGTTCTAAAGAAATTAATAAACAAATGTTCTATTACATGTCAAATAAAAGGTAATATTGTTCAAATTAATATTTATTAGCAAAAATCTCCCTTGAAAATTGTCATATTGTAATTTGTTATCTTAACTTCTATACCTCCTAAAATGCTGGACAGTTGACTGTTAAATGAATCAATGCATATTTAGTGAAATTTATTTAATGGAGAAAATCAGCATTAAGCCAAAACAATTTTGTTTAAGTCGGTATTGGCCAGAAAAAATAAAATCTATACCAGGCATAGTACTTATTTCACATATGAAGAGTGCATTTTCTGATGCATATAACCTTGTCATCATTTTAAGATGACAACTGTGTGGCCATTATCACCAGGATTGAAAAACTTGTGAAATTATAATAAAACGTTTTTAGATATCTATAAGCTAGTGTGCTCTGAAACAATAAAAAAATCACATTTAGAAGTTGTAAACATTTAAAGTTTGCAGTTTGTCACTTCTGCCTAAATGGATCAACTTTATTTTTGTCACTGCATACTTCAGTGTCTCATCAAATCTTCTGACCAATCAAATGCTCTCTCGCATCTGACAAGCTGAGCTGTGATAAAACGCTACTAGTTGGGGTTTTTTAAAGGGGAGGAGCTACTATATGCCCCGTCCTTTCTTCATGTTTCAGTCATCCAATAAAAAAAAATCCATTGCACTGCACCTTTAAGAGCAGTTTTAAACAAGACCATTGCATTTCAGAATAAAAAAGTGCATGTATGATTATGAAGAGCGCACCTTTGAAATGTGCCATTTTCTCGAATGAACTTGGACAGACGGTAAACAGCCCAGTTGTTGAGCTGTTTGGATGTCATTCCACAGCCATTGTCCATCACCACAACCACAGGTCCTCCCTGAGCCTCATCAAAGAGCTGGAAAACACACATAGATAACAAATAAAATGTGTTAACTTCTCATTGTTATTGATTTCATGCTTGTTCATGTCAATTACAGTGTAAATAAATGTAAAAAAAAAAAAAAAATGGGCGACATGGTGGCTCAGTGGTTAGCACTGTCGCCTCACAGCAAGAAGGTCGCTGGTTCAAATCCCGGCTAGGTCAGATAGCATTTCTGTGAGGAGTTTGCATGTTCTCCCCATGTTGGCGTAGATTTCCTCCAGGTGGTCCGGTTTCCCCCAAAGTCCAAAAAAACATATGCTGAATAAGTTGGCGGTTCATTTC
>CAIGQZ010034999.1:12913303-12927555 GCA_903798205.1 Danio tinwini | reverse complement strand
AGAAAAGTGAGTAAGCTCATTGATTTTAAAGCGATTAGTTGACTTTCATTTTAGAAAGTGAGTAAACCTGTTGCTTTAAAAGCGATAAGTTGACTTTAAAATGATTAAAGAAATTAACTATGTGCATTATACAGATTTACTCACTTTAAGTGAAGTCAGCTTGTCATTTTTAATGCATCATATACATTATATGCTGATAGAAGGAAAAAACAGAAATACCAAAGGACTTTTTTGTTGCTAAAATGTTGCTTTTCACCCCAGTAAACAAAAGGACTAAATACAAAAATTTAGAACTTTGTCCTGGCTTGACCTGAAACTGGGATTTGTGCTTGCCTTGACAATATTTAGTTTGTTTACATTATAGAAATATTTTGTCTGTCATTTATACATTTTAATGAGTTAATTTGCTGATCATTTTTAGTGTACTGTGTGTATTTTCGATGTTCTTGACTGTGTTTGTGTGAGAAATATTATCAAAATGTTAGCAGTACATTTTTACATGCCAATGTATTGGATAATCTATTAATCATGTGTATTTATAAATAAACTTTATATGCTGTATTTTTTGGCGTAAATAATGACGAAGAGTTTATTTTGTGAAGTTTTTGAGATATTTATTTGTTTATTTTTTATAAACACATAAATACTTTTGACCACACTTCATTATTATTGTTCATTTATGCATTTGCTGGAAATTAGAACTGAATTTAGAAATAGTTTTAACACAAATCTGCGCTTAACAAAGGAAATTAAATATTTAGGCTAATGGATGTCTCAAGTGGAGAGCATACAACACCGTTTCCTCACTCCACCAAAGTAAAGGAATAAAGTAAAGAGTAAGAGGCCGAATGGAGGCGGCTCATTCTTTATCCTCGCGCTGCAGATGCTCTGTTTAGCTGTTTTCTCGCTAGTGAAGCGTTCAGTTTTTCCACAAAGTCCGCCATGTAAATAGTGAATGCGCCATGGCGTGACGCAACTCACTCTTAAAGGGAATGGGAGATGAGACTCTGATTGGTTTAATGCACGTTAAAGACCCAGAACTCATTAAGAGAATGAGCACAACCCTGTTAGACCATGCACCACGGTGCAAACCGTATTTTTCCATCCTTAAAATAGCAAACGTGTATTCAAACATGCCCTTAATGCTTTTGTGCCATGAACTTTACACTTTGCGCCTATAAAATAGAGCCCTGAATGTTAAAACAATAAGGTTATCAATACAATAGTTAACTTAAAAAACTGAAAACGTTATACAAAACCAAAAAAAGGCAAATTGAAAACAATATAAAGGGAATAAATAAAGGAAAAGTCGCTGTCAACTTGATTCAAAAACAGCATAAAAATGTTTTTAAAGTAGTTTCAATAAGTAATAGGTACTTTTCCTTTTATTTATTGGTTGTTGATACTGTTCTTCAGTTTTTACTTATATTACATTATACCTACATTTCGTAACTCACCATGTTTGTGTATCCATGAAACTGAATCTGACACAGAGATGGAAAATGTGTGATTGTTGTAGGAATACACAAAGAGCCGAAGCTCATTAATAAGGCTGATTTCAGGTGCAAATGTCAAGCCGTGGATTTCAGTCATGCTTCACAGATTGTGAGTTTGTCTGTGTTTCCTTCTCCTGTCGATCACACTGACAGCATCTTTAATGTTTCTGCTTTTTATATTAATTAAATGTACAATTCCAGCGCTCTTCACATAAATTGACAGAGTGTCAGCTCTTGTAGTAACACGAACACAAATTGATGTCTTCAAAACGAACAAAAATAGACTCTGATTGCGTAACTTGGTCATGTTAAAAAATAAGAATGTTTTTATTTTGGTATTTTATCTGTATAGCAATAAGAGCCAAAAGGGGATGTTATCTAATTAATAGATCGTTTCAGAGTGTATTTATTATACCACATGTCTTTGCATTTGTGGGGGAAACGGGAGCACCCGGAGGAAACCCACACGAACACGAGGAGAACATGCAAACTCCACACAGAAATGGCTACTGATCTAGCCGAGGCTCAAACCAGCAACCTTCTTGCTGTGAGTCGAACATGCTACCCACTGCGCCACCGTGCAGCCTAGTTTATACATAAATATTTAATTTAACTATACATATTAAAGTCCGCATTAACCAGTAGTTGCTGAGACTTTTATTTCAGTATGTTGATTTCCTCCAACTGAAACAGAATATTAAGTAGGGGGCGGGGCTCTCTTTTTGCACATCATTCGTTCATAGCAAGCTATCTGTATTTTAATTTCACACCAAATTTGGCTTTTCCAATCCCTCATTACTTATGTGATACTTCCAACCCAGGCTCATTCTGAAATTGTAGTCTCGTGGACGTTTCTGGAGACCGCAAATTATGTAGCCGGAGGTACGTACGGCTTCATTTCATTTTTTTTAAACAAACAATATGAGGCGGTATGACGCCGTTCCTTTTCACGCTTACCAGCTGACCGCTTATCGCCATGTGGAGGGCTTTCCCGCTGCAACCAGTTTATCCTGTTAGCTAGTCGTGTACGTCGACGGACTTGAGACGCAGAGAGGAGTTGACCACGACGACGACCGGGTTCAAGTCCAGGGAAGAGCGGTTCCAGAAATCAGGTAAGACAAAAACAGAATCCAACAAGTAAATAACAGGGTGAGAATGTGGTAAATCTGAAAACGTGGTAAAAATCAGACGAGGGCTTTTCTTTTTCTGGACGGCTTTTGGTTAGGAAGGAGGGTGGGTCAGTCGATTGGTCCGCCAGCCAGTCAGTCATTCATTCAGTCAGACAGTCAGTCGACAGCGGCCTCTGGTGGGTTTACGCGAGCACAGCAGGCGCGAACAACACTCGCGAGAGAAATTGAGATATGAAAAAGTGCACACAGCGGCCTCTTGTAGATTCGCGAAAACAAAAACTGCAAAAATACGTACCTCCCGGGACATATTTTGCAGTCTTTAAAAACGTCCACAGGACTACGTTTGCAGAATGAGCCTGGCTTGGAAACTTTAAAACGCGCATTAAAACAAGGTGATGGATTTATTTATCTATGCCATGATGACAGCACAGAATATTATTATTATGTTTTATAATAATTTTTAGGAGTTTTCACTTTTATTATGACAGGAAAGTATTAGGAGCAGAGAGAGGGGAAGGGTCGGCAAAGGACCACACCAAGGTGCCATATGTCAGCGCACTTAACCACTAGCCTATTAGCGCAGACAACAGCACATAATATTTGACTAGATATTTTTTTAGACACTAGTATTCAGCTTAAAGTGGCATTTAAAGGCTTAACTAGGTTAATTAGGGTAAAGTTAGGGTAATTAGGCAAGTCATTGTGTAACAGTGGTTTGTTCTGTAGACAATCCAAAACAAATATAGCTTAAAGGGGCTAATAATACTGACCTTAAAATTGTTTTAAAAAATTAAAAACTGCTTTTATTCCAGCCAAAATAAAACAATTAAGACTTTCTCCAGAAGAATAAATATTATCAGACATACTGTGAAAATTTCCTGAATCTGTTAAACATCATTAAGAAAGGCGAATAATTTAGACTTCAACTGTATATCACTGTCTATACTGTGTGTGTGTGTGTGTGTGTGTGTGTGTGTGTGTGTGTGTGTGTGTGTGTGTGTGTGTGTGGTTATGGTAGAAAATGAAAATGACAAGAGACCTTTAATAAATGTGTGTTGTGACTGAGATGTGTGTGTCTTCTGGGTGTGTATCTCCCCACAGCGGCGACAGGGGTTCGCTCTCACTGTGCAGAAGGCCAAATGTCCCACAATGCCTCTCAGCGAGACGCGCTTGTCACTCCTGTTGACCTCGGACCTTCTGCTGACAGAAACCGACACGTCAGAAGCTCCCAAACGCTAGCTGACGCGCCCCTATGGAGACCAACATACTTTTTTTAACTCTCTGAATTTCTCACTCACTTTGAAGCATATTACTTAACATGAGCACATGGAGAGAATACATGAAACATTACATACAAAATGAACTGTTCTGGATGAAGTGCACATGAATTCAAAACTAACCATGTTGATTTTGGTAGCTTGCATTGCTAGTTTTGTGGTGAACAATTCATCTGTGCATGTCATTAACAAAAACAAATAGGTCTGCCCTTGTAATCTTTAATTGAAATCTGAAAATGCACTTCCTGTTTGTTTTCAGTTAAATTCTCAGATGACGTCAGTCTGAGGTATTGGGCGGGGCTAACATACTTAACCACGCCCCTCCAGCTGTCAGTTTTGACAATAAACAGGAAAGGTGAGCAGGAGGACTCTGTTAGGTTGTAATAACTCTCCCCAAACACTTTTCCCCATCTTTCTAAATGAAACGCCTACTTTACTACATCCAATCAGCTCGCAGTAGAAAAATCAAGCCACGCCCACTGTTTTCTTTCATATTCAGTTTTTCTAGGAACTGCGTCACAATGCAAAAAAAATAAAAAAAAACAGTTGCAGCTTCCGGTTCATGCAGACCTTGAGTAAAATAAGTCAGATTTTATTACAGTATAAGTCAGGGTTGGGCTGATAGACGTCACAATGCTGAGCCGGCATCGCAATACACACTCAGGCCCCGTAAATACGTCTTAGTTTTAAAATGGCATTTCAGACCAAAAAAGATCCATGTCCACACTGGTGTTTCATCTAGCATTTCTGAACAGCCCTCCGTCCACACTATACTGCTGAAAACGCACATCACATGACCACACACACACACACACACTCTCTGTCATGCGCTCTAGCATATGCGCACATCTGAGCTCCAGGCAGTCAGCGGGTGCTTTGAGCACAAAACCCCAGAGAGCAGTGCACGTCGGACAGTTTATCAAGGATGTACCGCTGGATGGCGTCTCACTATAATTGTTAAACGTGATATTTAATTAATCTTGTTTCTATCTAGTGACTCTTCTGTCTTCTGAATCTATAAGGTAACGTGTCACAGCATCAGTACACTGCTTCAGTCTTTCGCTTTCACGCTTGTACTTTGTAATTTTAGTGAAAACCTCGGATACTGTTGGTTGGTTCCTGTTGGTTGTGCAGCTTTATTACCAACCAAGTTTGTTGACGCCATTATAACGACACATCACTCTGCCTATTCATGCCAGAGTCCTGTGGAAATAGTGATTGACAGGTGGTCATTTGTGTGTAACATCTTTATTTATTTATGATTTGGTTATGGGTAAAACTAAAAGCATGCAGGTCAGGTAGTTGAAACGGTAGGCTACAAATAATTAATTCATTATGAATGTATTAATTATTCATAAGTAATCAATTCACCGCCGCCTATGACGACGATGCCATCGTCCATCGTGATGTTTCACATTAGACGTCATAATATGCCTAATTGGTTGACATCGTACAACCCTAGCAGAAGTCCTCCATTTCAATATTGCTTGAGTCAAAGTGCAAAAGAATTTTGTTAGTTTTATATTTACTTAAGTAATAAAAGTAATGTACTCACCGAAAATTCAAGTGAAAACATGTAAAACCACATTCACAAGCTGAAAGCCATTCTGGGGTGCGTTTCCCAAAACCATCGTTAGCCAACTAAGGTCGCAAGTTCCGTCATTACAAACATTGTTCGTTGATTTGCCGTTTCCCGAATCCAACATTCCAACGAACATTCGCAAACTGCGTCGCAAACTTGAGCACTTGAAACGACACTTCTGGAGCTGTAGTTAGAAACATAGTTCCTGACTGTGTTCTATTCCCACTTATCCCCCCTATGCCCTATTCATTTAGAACATTCTAACATTCAAAGTTGAAATTATTAAAAATAAAAAAGCATTAAGGTCATCACTCTTACGTTTTATCTGCTTTCAAAGCATTTGTACAGTTCAGTTTTAGCGATCTTCATGTTTACAGTTGTGCTCACTTCGCAGTACACTTTAAAAACATTTATATCATTTTGAACACAGCCTCATGGCGAAAGCTATAGGTATATTTAAAAGTGGAAATTATGTTACGTCTCCAAACCTTGGGAAAATAAAAAAACACAGCATACGTTAATTATTTTATTATAGTGAGTTATTTATTAAGTGTCTCTACTGTATATGACATGGGTCTGTTGGTTAGAACTTTCTGCTGTGGTTTGCATGTGTCAAATTGTATTTTTTTTATAAATAAACAATATCCTAAATAATAATAATAATGATAATAATCATCATCATCATCAATATTGTTAATATTATTATTAAAGTAAATATATTTATAATAAATAGCCTCATTATTTATTTATTTATATGATTTATATATGATATTAGAATAATGTTCGCTTTTGTAAGTGATTTTATGTTTTAGAATAGAATATGTAATGTTCAACTTCTCAATAATATTAGTAAAGCAAACACAGGCCCTATATATGCCATTTACATATATTTAAATGAATATGGAAAGCGAGTGCATGTTTTTACCAAAACTAATATTGGATTTTATTTTAAATGTGTGTTTGTGTAAAACAATATAATTTGCACAAAGAAATGATGGGGTTATTCTCTAACAAAGTTACTCCACCCCATTTAGAGCATCATTATGGGAGTTTTACTTTATAACTAACGTGGTTCAAGTGATGGATCTGCGACAGAGAAACTACGGGTTTTGGGAAACACTCGTCACTACATCGTTCTTTTGCCAAACGATGCATCGCACTATGATAGTTCAGCCGTGAGTTAGATCGATTTCTGTTTTTCAACCAATATCTAGATATTTTACTGGGCTTAAACTTGAAACGTCTGAAAGTTTGCTGTTTAAAACCATCCAGTCCTAATAAAAATCACAAACAGAACTTTTTCAAGCACACAAGAGAAATCTGCTTTGATGTTACATCCCATCTCTAGTTCAATAATTCAGTCTGAAAAGCGAACCGCGTGTGTTTGTGTGTGTTGACGAGGATGTGAGCTTCCCGCCGGACATTCTCAAGCCTCAGAGTGAGGAAAGCAGTAAATTTTTCATCTGCATCTGTAAACCAAAAGATTTGTGGACACGCAGAAACACATGCCCAGATTTGTTCGTATCACTCAGAGTTAATGTTTAATGTTTCTGGCCTGCATTCGTTTACATATGAAGGTGACAGGAAAAAAACAGAGGAAGTAGATTTTTTGTTTAAAGGTGCTGTATGTACGTTTTTGACTCTTCTAAAGCATAAAAATACATAATATGTTAGCATATATTTAAGAAACATGCTAAGTGATCTTTCTTGTTTATCTGAAAAACAATGCTGAAGTCAGATATTCTGCTTGAGTGCTGGAGTGTCTGTCTTTGTTTTGGTCATTTAACCCGCACAATGCCACTTTAGCCAATTATATTTCAGCACCCCGGGTTGCCTTGTTGGAAAACCACATATTTCATTCATTCAGTCAGAAAGGCTTTCAAAGTATGCATCCATGACAGAAATGAGACTTCCGGTGGACAGTAGCAGCCTCCAAAATGAGAAGCAGATTCAGAGTTTCACATGAGGTGGGTACTAATTAGGAAAGAATATGAATATTACGAACGTAAACATTAGGTGAGCAGGTTACATTGTAACCGCATGTTATGAGTGAGACACTAGCTCTGCCTCCTCCGTACCACCAGAGGGAACAGTCTCTCGAGTATTGACACATATACAAACTACATTACCCAATAGCCCACTTACCATAAACTGATTTCAGGGACAGCTGATGTCCATCACAAACACTATATATACTCTCCTCACCAGTGCTTAATTTGTGAACTGTAAGGTCCTGGAACAGATCGGGGTAATGGATCCGGCATGTTCCCCGAGGATGGAGAGGTGTCACGCATGACAGTGGAGAGTGGTGGGGGGTGGTGCGGCGGATGGCAGAGGAGTGTTGCGGACGAAAGTGTAGAGGGTTGGGGTGTCGCTGAAGAAAGTAAAAGTGAACAGCGGACGGGGTAGGAGAGCGGTTGAGGAGGGTGATCAGTAAAATGAGGTGCCGGATCAGATTTCTGAGGTGTCGGATGCGGATCTGGCATGTTCCGGTACAAATTAAGCCCTGCTCACCCATCAGTCCATGCTAAGCCTTGTTTTGCTCTGCGAACATTTCTAAGCGTTTTTTCCTGGTTTGATTTTGCGTATTTACCGCTGCCTAATTTTGACCTCTGATTGTTTGCCGCCTGCCTTTTTACCTAGCCTGCCTTTTGGACTCTGTCTGTTAGCTGCCTGCCCCGACATTAGCCTGCTCTCTGATCTCCAACTGTTAGCCGCCTGGCCCGAGGCTCCATGGGATTCGAACTACAGGTCATCGTAATTTAAAATTACACATTATTATTTTTTTAAATTACCGCCGTGGGGGTGGGTCGTTCGCACAACCCAATCCCCCCCCACCACCCCCCGGCTACAGACGTGTATAAAGACACCTTATTCACACATACTCTTGTCTGAGTCTTGTTATACTGCAAGTGAGCATTACGAAGCATTTCCTTGTCTTGCCATGTTTTTGACCTTTGCTTTGTTTATTGTTTAAGTTGTTTTGCTGCATGTCCCGACCATTCACCTGTACTCCAACTACGCTTTAGATTAACTACCTGCTCCTGTCTGTCCCTGTTTTGACCTTTGCCTGCCTGACTATCCTTAATAAACTGCATTTGGATCCTCATCTTTGTTGTCCCCGACTCATTACAGACTTACTTCCACTGAATTTTTTTCTTACTATAGATTTCAGTGGCTTCCATCAACCAGCATTCCTCAAAATATGTTCTATTGTTAAAATTCATAAATGCTTAAAATTACACGATGGAGAATAAACGATTAGGTAATTTTTATGTTTTTACCTATTAAACCTGAATGATGCTTACCTCCACATACTTCCATACAGCAAACTCTTCCTTATACAATACCTCCACACCATCGCAACAGCAAGACCTCCAGGATCCTGTAAAAAGCGGAAATGTCTTTGTTTCGGTGCCAACCTTGCCTTTTGAGTAAATTATGAATATGTTCCAGTTCTTCCTACAAGACAACCTGAAAGACGAACAGCACACTGTGACATGAAGGAAACACTAATGTGAGAATAAAGATTTTATAATTATTGCCTTTTGGATTATTGCAGAGAAATAAGCACTGTGACATCTCTAATGCAGACAGCTTTTGCAATTTCTGAAAACAAAATGCAGGTAAAGTTAAACATGGGCTATAATCCAATATGAAAAATACTATAGTAAACACTATAGTGTTTGAACATACTATAGTAAAGTGTATTATACTGTATACAGTACAGTATTCATAACTCTTTGTTAATGAATCAGCATATATAAATACTGTAGTATAATTTTTTTGGACTGGGCTATTTTTGCACCTTAAACTATGGTGTATTGTAGTATAATAAACCACTATATTATATTTGTATTATATAATTAATTGTATTATAATTATAATGTAAAAATCAAGTTGTCTTGTTGTTTAATAGAATTACCCCAACAAAATAATTCAAGTATTGGTTGAAAAACACTATAGTATTTACCACAAATTATTATAGTTGATTTATCACATGAGATCTTATGAAAATTAACTATGTTTTAATAATAGTAGCATTGATTAACATTTGTGCAACCATAGATTAACTACAAATACCATAGTTAAACTATGGTTATGAAGCAAAACCATGGTTGTTTACCATGATTTAACTATAATAAACATGCTTTTTTTAGGGTGTTTCCCACATAGCAAATGTTTTCTGGCCCAGCTCCGGGCCACACAATAACTTTTGCCTCGGCCCAAGTACCACAAAGAATGACGGTCCTGAAGTGGCCCATAACTGGATTAAAGACAAGGTCATAACCGGTCTGAATCTCAGCCAATTTATTACCTCTAACTGGCCCTGAACTGGGCCAAAACAGGATTATCATTGGTACTGATTCTCAGCTATAAGTTAACCACATCAACAACACTCTTTAACCAGAAATCCCAAAAACTGAGCCATAATCCAGCCTAATGTTACCTAAACAATGTGAACAATCGCTTCACTAATCTGGGCCACACCTTCCATCCACAACTGTAATTTGCCCAAATGTAATTTGCCGTTGTGCATGCAGTGCCATCATTGCCATGCATGGCCCACATTCGGCTGACATTATGCATGCCAGTACCAGCAACACGCCAGCAGTGCCATAATAAGGCCACATTTGGGCCAAGTCCATTTGCTATGTGGGTCCTTTTTGAATCAACTGCATGACTTTACCATTAAACTTCTGACAGCTCTTTCAGTCTTAAAAACATTTGGTAACACTATATTTTAGATGTTACATGTACTAACTATAGTTATTACAATTAATTATGAATAATTACATGTAACTAACCCCAGGGGCGTAGCAACCGGGGGGACGGGGTGGATATGTCACCCTCACTTTTAGAGACAGACCATTTAGAAACAGGTGATTAATGATAAAATGAGCGTAAATTGTTGAATCACATTCAGCTGATCTCATTTTGAATCTCATATCCCAACCCACACCCCCCACACACACCCAAACACACACTTTTTTAAAGGTCCGTGTGGCGAGGGGGCGTGGGGGATTTGGCGCCACAGCACCCGCGAGACCTGTGGAGGAATCTATCCACCCGTCCGTCTTCTGGTGTCCGGCGGCGGTTCTCCTGACTGGCTGGCGGCATTTCTGGTCTCCTTTTATAGTCCAGAGCTCCTTCCGTGGGATTGAAGGCAGGTGCGCGCCACAGGTGCATCTCATCTGTGGCGGGCCTCGTTTTGCTCCCACGGCTCTCGGCCACGCCCCCACGCCACAGTCCGCTACGCCCCTGACTAACCGTAAATCTGACCCACTTGCTAACCTATAATTAATTAATATTCCTCAGTATTTAAGTGAATTGTTGCAGTGTTTCAACGACACCTTAAAATAAAGTGTTACCAAATAAACCTTGAATTATAGTTTGCAAGAGTCTAACTACAGCATAAACGCAAAGCTATATGAAAGGAGATAAGATAACCTGTTCACTTTGATGGTGCTTAATGTCCCAGACAAGCTTTCCAAGACAATGAAAGCTTTTAAAACTCATTAAGGGGTAATACTTATGTATTCAGGGCTGTGGAATAAATTGTGACAATATCTTTAACTTGTTTAACCAGCCTAAAATGGTTTGCTTGTTTTAGCTGGTCGACCAGCATGATTTTAGAGGGGTTTTGGCCATTTCCAGCCTGGTCTTAGCTGGCCAGTTAAAACCAGCTTGACCAGCCAAAACCTGCTTTGTCCAGTTTAAACCAGGCTGGTCAAGCTGGTTTTAGCTGGTTTAAGCTGATCATTTTCCAGCCTGACCAGCTCAGACCAGGCTGGAAATGGCTGGAAACCAGCCTGGAAATGGCCAAAACCCTTATAAAACCAGGCTGGTCGACCAGCTAAAACCAGCTAACCATCTTCGGCTGGTTTAAGCTGGATTTTTCAGCAGGGCTGGATTTGTATACCATAAAAATGTCCCTATATTTGATTGGTGGTAGGTGTACAGTATGTCAGACCTCTGGATGTTTTACCCAGCATGCAACTGCTGATCCTATTTTTGTGTTTCAATATCCCACCGTGAATTCATTAGCTCATTCTGAACACTGTGTTAAATGCCATTAGCCAATTAGCCTCCTGTAGGCTGCACTGTCACACAAACAGCATGAGGGTTCACACAACACACACAAAGGAGACTTGCTAAGCAAAACAATTAGCGAATTAATTTGAGAAATGAAATCAAATTTGGTTCAATCTTTGACTTCGTGATTGTTGAAACGGACTCTGATTGGTTGGTGGCAAGTAATTGATTGACAGTGCTATCTTGGCCCCGCCCCTTTTAACATTCGCGATTTATTTCGCAGAGAAGATCGCATTTTCAAAGATGAGATTTAACGTCAAAGTAAGTTTATTTTTATACATATATATACATTTATTTGTATTTCTTTTTAAGATAATTTGCATTGTAGCCTATGTTTAAACACTCAGTAGCTGTTTAAAGTCTCAGAGAAATCAAAATGAACGGTTTTTAGCATAGTATTAGTATGTTAGCTAATTCTTACACTGGATTAGCCTAGTAAACTGTAGGAAGCGCTATAAGGGTCTTATTACTTATATCTTTACTTCGTTTGACTTCATAAAACGCCAATTCCTCAAGACAATTAGACATAAAAGTGTTAATTTAATACAGTTTTGTCATTCACTTACTAGTTAACAAGTTAAAGGCTACGTACTTGTTTGTTTCGTGTGGTGTGAATGCATTTGAGTCTGAAGCAGTATTTTCATATTCTTTCAGCTCTTAGAAGCTGCATACACTGACAAAAATGACACTTTGAACCAACTTTTAATTTGTTACAGCTATTTTTTTTTTGTTTTTTCTTAACATAATAAATTTATAACATAGCTTTGGTTTAAACTATTACATTTATTTTAATGTAAATCAAAAATATTAAAAGGGATTGAATTTCTGATTCCTGTATATACCCTGAAATAAAATGGTGTATAAATGCTATGTCACATTTCTGATGATGCTGATGTTCTGAAAAATAGTAATTTAATTTTTTACTACATTCTTGTACCACCTTATTATAGGACTTTCTAGCAGAAACGTACATTTTCACGTATAATAAACGTAACAGGGCCTGACTTAAGCTTGTCGTCCTAAAAAAAATCATACAAAAACAAGCATAAAATCCTACAATTCAATAATAGAACGCATCACTGAACGCATCCAGCTTCTTCTTCAGAGTCATAGCCTTAAACGTGTATTGCATGCATTTTATGTTAAATTTGATGCAAATGTGACAGGACTGACAGAAACATGGTGACAATTGTACATTTATTTGTATTACATATTTGGAGCATTTATGCATTCATGTTTTTAATCAATTGATGTGAATAACAACTTAAATTTGCTATTTCTGAAGTATTTATTTTCTAAATAACAGTTTTTAGCATAACAAAACAATTAAAGGTCATTTTTTTTGTTCATTTGTAAAGTGTTTTTAATAAAGAAAAAAAACCTGAGAACCAAATGAACGACGTATTCCTTTACCAAACAACTCAGAAATCAATCATCAGTTAATTGTAGAAATTTTTGGGATGAAATATTTTTCATTCACTGTATTTATGTTTTTATTTCATGGACAGATAATGTACGTTTCTGGTATAATGTCCCTTATACACTTCCTTTTTCCGAATATATCACATTCCGAAGGTAAAAAATGGGTCATAATTAATTGATATTTCATTTCAGGCCCCAGACACACAGGAGAAGAAAAGAATCAGACAGGACAACCTGAGAAGGGACCATATGTTGAAGCAAAACCTCAATTAAAAAGGTAAATAACAGTGAAAAATGGCAAGGAAGGAAAGAAAGAAGTTAAAGGGCTGACAATTAGAGCGAGTGACAGTGTTACAGAAGAAAGAATACTTCTCTCTGGATAAGGTCTCGGTCATTAGCGCTTGCTTTTCTCTTGCAAATGTTATACCATTGACATTTCCTGCAAAACGCAGTCTTTTATTCCTCTATAATGACCTCCTAAAGGTTAATTATCCTGTTAAATCTCAAATCCTCACCCTTTACTGTCCTGATCAACTATTTTTTTTTTATAACAAAGCTTTGTTGACAGCTCTCCGCAAAGCTCTGAAGTTTATATTAGTGCAAGTTACTGTCCAATCAGATAGAGCTAAATTAGCAAAGAACTATATTGCTTCTCATATCACTGTACAAACAATGATACTAACAAGTACTGAACTTCTTAGTGAGGGATTTTTCTCTTTGTCTGTTTGCTTTTCATTGGAAGTCAAAGCGAGGATTTGATTGACCTGGATTGTCAGTGGCCATAAAAAAGACTGCTTCCGTAACAGGATATTGCATTTTGGATGCATTTAAAAATGGATCAGTGGTCATGTAACTTTACTAAATACATATCTGTAGCCAATTACATAGAGTTTATTGAAAACTTAGTATTGCAGTATTATGTTGTGTTGTAAATGTAAATACCAGACAACGGTCAACTATTTAAGCTCTGACCCAAAATTAAAAACTTTGAAGAACAATTAAACTTAATAAATAATGAAAAGGTTTTGCATAATTGCTCATTTTCTAATAATAAAATTCTGTTTGCCTAAAGGTTAATGCACACATCACACAGTTTTACACATTCTAGCCTAGGACCCAACTGATGACGTCAAACTGCCTCAGCAGATTAAAATATTCTGTATCATTTAATATGAAGAGATCATCAGAGACTCACACACTCAATCACACACACACACACACACACACACACACACACACACACACACAC
>CAIGQZ010034999.1:12881140-12906317 GCA_903798205.1 Danio tinwini | reverse complement strand
GATAGATAGATAGATAGATAGATAGATAGATAGATAGATAGATAGATTTCTATTTGGGTTTTGGCAACTGATTGACCATTGTGTCAAAAAAAATTATCAAAAGCACATTTCAACACTGTAGAAACATATTGCAAAAAAATTGTGCAATGGGATGTTTGCCAAATTCATTCATTCATTCATTTTCCTTTGAATTAGTCCCTTATTTGTCAGAGGTCGCCACAGCGGAATGAACTGCCAACTATTCCAGCATATGGTTTACACAGTGGAAAGTATAGGAGTTATTGAGCCAAAAGGCAATGGTTTGTTAACAAGTAGTAATTATCACTGATAACGTGGCTTATTACCTGCCTGTAACTAGGATATTAGCTGTTTATTACTACTTATAAAGTACATATTTTGCATGATCTTATTCTACATTTCTAATCCAATACCTAAACCTAACTGCTACCTTAACAACTAGTAATCAGTGACAAATTAGGAGTTTATTGGGCCAAAAGTCATAGTTTGTTAACAAGTACTAATTATAACTAATAGCTAGTGGCTCATTACCTGCCTATAATTAAGATATTAGCTGTTTATTACAGCTTATAAAGTACATATTTTGCACGATCATATTCTACATCCCTAATCCAATATATCTGAACCCAGCTGCTGCCTTAATAACTATTAATAAGCAGCAAATTAGAAGTTTATTAAGCTAAAATCATAGCTAATGGTTTGTTAATAAGTACTAATTATCACTAATAACTAGTGGCTTATTATTACCTGCCAATAAAGATATTGGCTGTTTATTAGTACTTATAAAGTACATATTTTGCATGATCATATGCTACATCTCTAACCCAATACCCAGACCTAACTGCTACTCTACCCTAATGACTATTAATTAGCGGTGAATTAGGAGTTTATTGAGCCAAAAGTCATAGTTAAAGGTTTGTTAATAAGTAATTATCACTAATAACTAGTGGCTTATTACCTGCCTATAATTAAGATATTGGCTGTTTATTACTGCTTAAAAAGTACATATTTTGCATGATCATGTTCTACATCCCTAATCCAATATACCTGATCCCAACTGCTACCTTAATAACTATTAAATAAGCAGCAAATTAGGAGTTTATTGAGTTTAATAGTTTGCTAACAGTGAGAATTGTACCTTAAAATAAAACGTGACTGCCCTTTTTAACCCAAATTACTAAATTCAGACAGTGAATTGTCTGAATGTTTGCTTACAATCAGTCAACAAGCTGAATGTAATGGAGTCAGTAAAGGTCAGTGTTTTTGCCTGCTGTGCTGCAGCCACGCAGGGGTCCAGTGTGAGATTATTAGCTCTGATCTGTTCTGACAGGAACTGAAAGGTTCTCCTTATCCTGGTGTCTTTGCACTGTAAAACACCAGTCAGCCTGGTGGGAGAAACACACGAATACACACACATACTGTAGACAGGTGTACCTTTCCCTTTGCATTTAAGTCACTTATGAGGCTTCACTTTTCACCACTAAAGTGTGATGTTTCACTTTGCTAGCATTAGCATTGTTAGCTTGTGACTTTTTGTTTTGCGATTAATGTCACATTTTACTTCATTAGATGGCTTTTTTTATCTGATGCATCCAGCCTGATCTCACAAGGAAACGTAAGTACTTTACGTTTTGTCAGTTTAGTGGCTAATTCGTACAAATTCCTACGAGTTCAGTCGTACGAAAATGTACGATTTTAAAAAGGAGGCGTGGCACCTAACCCCACCCCTAACCCCAACCGTCATTGGGTGATGAGCAAATCATACCCATTTGTACGAATTAGATCGTACGAATTCATACGAATTAGCCACTAAATCAAAAAGTTACGAATTGCCGTGAGATTGCGTTGGATGCATCATATATGTAACCCTGGACGTCAAAACCAGTCAGGTATATTTGTGGAAAAAGACAAAAAAAATGTATTGTATGAGTCAAAATGATCAACTGTAAGCCAATTATTATTAAAATAATATTGTAAAATAATTTTCAGTGAACAAAGTTTGTTAATTTATTTGTGTAAGTGTATTAAAATGTTATTTTTGATTAGTAATACTCATTTCTAAGTGCTTAATTTAGAATATTTATTGGCAATTTTCTCAATGTTTAGATTTTTCTAAACCCTCAGATTCCAAATATTTGTATCTCGGCCAAATATCGTCCAATCACACGAATGGAAAGCTTATTATAAATGAATAAATGATTTGAATATATCGCAGTTACCAACAATTGACACTTATAACTGGTTTTGTGGTCCAGTGTCACATATATTCTGGCATTTGGTTTTTAATATAATACAGTTTGCATCAATTGCAAGTGTGTTATATTTACTGTACGTGTAAGTTATTTATACATCTCTTCCCTCATAACTTAAGTTTCAAAGATTAGACAGAATTGTGTTGTTTACAAAAATTTATTCATACAAATCTTACAGCACAGTTTTTTTTTTGTTTTTTATCTCGTTTTGTTTCTTATATATATATATATATATATATAATGGAGACCCTGTGTGGCTCCCATGTGTTATAGCACTAATGATCAACACAAGACACAGAGATCGATCTCACTGTTTAAGTAAGGCTTCGGGCACTATCAGTTTCTGCACACAAAATGAATTTCAAGATTGATCATGTTTAATGAACGCTGCACAGATACAACACACTATGCATAGAGAAGTTAACCAGAAAGGCAGAGCCGGGTGGCATGTTAACCAATTATGTTATGTGAGAAATATAGGAGACGTGTGAGCAGGTGATTGCAGCATTTGGAGGGCCACTAATGTGCCATCTGAAATTGGTGGCCATTTTAAAGATGAAGCAAAGGCACCCAAGCCGCTAGCTGCCTCCTGTGTCACAAAGCCTGCAGGAATTAAACACAGATTGATTTCACATGTTTGCGCTTTTGCACGCAAACACATATGCAGACACATTTGCAACACTGTAAAAAAGTTTATAGAGTCAGAAAGTTATGGTGATATATGTTTATATGTATATAGCAAATCAGTTTGCACACAAGTCAGTCTAAGAGTTTAAGTTGAAATGACTTGTGAAGTTAATTTGATTCAACTTAAAGGTTTAAGACAGCATCAATTCTTTACAGTGTACATCACTAACAAGATTAAGCATATAATGTTATCACAAACTTCCAGATTCAGGGCATAGGTATACTCTAAAAAAAATGCTGGGTTGTATTAACCCAATGTTGGGTTAAATTTGGACAAATCCAACCATTTGGTTTATTATTTGTTTTCAATTACATTTAAATAAAATATTTTAACCTAACTGTTGTTTTTTTTTCCATTTGACCCAAAATTGGGTTAATACAACCCAGCACTTTTTAGTGTAAGTTGTCAATTTGGTTTTACCTCAACATGACATTACCTTTCATTTAACTGTAATTAACTTCATTAAAACATTTCGTCTTGCATGCATAAGGGATCAATACAGAAATTTAATTCAACTTCTTTCAGAGCTGTGAAATTAGAAGTACTACACTTTCAAAAATGCTGGGTTGTTGTAACCCAAAATTGGGTCAAACATACAGTCTATATTAGATCCAACGTTGAGTTAAAACAGGTGTCCAAACTCAGCCCTGGATGGCCTGAAGCAGCTAATCAAGCTCTTTTTTTGGTATACTAGAAACTTCCAGGCAGGTGTGTTGAAGAAGGTTGGAGCTAAACTATGCAGGACACCGGCCCTCCAGGGCGGAGTTTGGACACCCCTGAGTTTAAAACAACCCAGCATTTTTGAGTGTAGCCAAATAAATGACAGAATATTGTAACTCTGAAAATGCACAGACAAATGTCTACATCGATACAGTTCTTGTTAGTCAGAGAAACAAAAGTATGACTCTGATTTGAGAGAGGTGCATGGTGAGAAAGATAGATAGAAAATTGTGGAAAAAAAGAAGAAGAATTACAAACCACTGACTAATAAATTGTAATACACAAGACACAAATTCACAGACGAGGACTTTAATTCTTTGGTGAAGATTCAAAAGGCAACAAAGGCATGTTCAGTAAAAGTCAGGAAGAAGGGGAAAGTGTTTCATCAATGTGAAAGCATTAAGAATGCTGAAGATGCCATTTTAATTCAGAGTTATTTGATCACTTACAGACTAAATATTTCTGAAAATAATCGAAGGTACTAATATTCTACTAATAGTAGAAAGTTTTGTGCAAGAGATGAATGACTTAGATTTAAGCCAAAGATGGGAAGTGAAGAATTTCATGCGAGTAAAAGCTTATGAACAGAGCGAGAGACAGCCCTCCGAGCCTTATAAAAACTCACCGGGAATTCAGAAGAAAACTGTCTCAGCCAATCCAATAAAAATGCCTCAATCTCATCCTCATCCGGGAGCACACCAAAGTCTATGTCTTGTAGAAATTGGTGCAAATCTAAGTCTTCAGGGCTGTTGTAAATAAAAACACTTCTTTCTTAATTTCAGGAGTGAAAGAAGGACGGTTTCATTCATAGTAATCATTGTCTTTGACACTATTTATTTACTCATATTCAGACTGATGTATTTAATAGACAGTGTATTGGAGCAAGCATGATAAACAAACAAATGAATAAATAAATAAGTATAGTTAAATTTGTTCAGACTATACGACTGATCCACAAGGCAGATTGTTGCATTGTCAGGTGCGTCAGTACAAAAGAAAAACAATATTATTATCAAAATATTCATTTTTAATATCTTTACTTAATACATAAATACACGTTTAGAAAGGACACAGGTCCATCATACGTAGTAGCCTTAATAGTGACTTGCTACAGGAGCTGTACATTGATGGTTAGAGAGAGACGCATTTGAAAAATTCTACAAATAGGCGAGCCGCCGTCCTTTGCTTCTATATCTCTGTCTATACCTTTTGCCAAGGACTGTGGCCAGATACTTCTTCACGGCCATTTGCTTCCGGTAGCGACTGTAGCTGTCCGTGAAAACCCCGTCCGAGTGGCGCTTTGAGAGTGGTTCATTGTCGTCCTCTGTTGTGCTCCCTCCTCTGCATTAGAGAAATAGGACAAAGCGTTCAAGAAGCCATAAATCACAGAAACCCTCCACACCAAACACAGCATTTTGTGTTTAAAATAAGTCTAATGGACGTCTAATAGACGTCTAAACATAGACGGCTTGGATAAAACAAGGCATTTGGTCTGTCAGTGAAAATCTAGTATTCACATCAAAGAATAATATAAATAATACACATTAATGACTACACATGTGGCAGCATGGTGGCTCAGTGGTTAGCACTGTCGCCTCACAGCAAGAAGGTCGCTGGTTCACATTTCTGTGTGGAGTTTGCATGTTCTTCCAGTGTTGGGGTGCTCCAGTTTCCCCACAGTCCAAACAGGTGAATTGGATTAACTAAATTGGCCGTAGCGTATGAGCATGTGGGTGTTTTCCAATGCTGGGTTGCAGCTGGAAGGGCATTCACTGCGTAAAACATATGCTGGATTTGTTCTTTTAACATATTCTTCTTAGACATCTACTAGATTTGCACTGACAGCCCAAATTTAGCCCTTTTTTAGCCAAGCTGCCTATGTTTAGATGTCTATTAGACGTCTATTAAACACGAAAATGCTTGCTGGCAATTATGTGGCTCGTTTGGATTTAGGTGAGGTAATACAACTTAAACGTTAGGATATCTGAAAATAATTTGTGTGAATATTAAGGATTGTTCACAGAGGGTGTCACAGTTAAGTTTGTTTATACAGTTCTTTATTTTTAAAAAACGCGTCACAAAATTCCCGCTTTGTGTGTCTGTTGAGCTCAGTCAATCGTTTTTAAATGCAAGAAGGAACACATTCTATTGGACCAATGATTTATTCTTCCCTAAATATAATAAACGTCAAACTGAACTGAATGACTCTGAAGGTCTATGAACCCAGAATACTCAAAACAACAAATACATCATGTGAAACCGGGGAAAATATGTAGTACATGAAAGCAGTGACCAACATATTTTTAAGTCAAATGAATATAAGCTACTTATATGAGAGTTAGATAAAGAGAGCATTCAAAACAAGCGTTCAAAGAAACACTCCTACAGAACAAATGTCGAATTTATTTGAGTCTAATGAGGTAATATCACTATGTGCTAATATATCCTAATACGTTTCAGGATAAAATTTAATAAAATTAAGGGTTGTTTAAAAAAGGGTGTCATGTCGGTTTAATTGCGCCTTACTTAAAAATTCCCGCGTTCTAAAATCGAACGTTTTAAAGTGCGGGATCGAACACGTTCTATGTAAGCGCGCCTTTATTTCCTCTATAGACGTCATAAATGTGGAATTGTCGACTGAAATAAAATTGATTGTCGAATGTCTAAACCCTGAAAAAACATTCGAAGCAGCTACAGCCTAATGTGAAACAGCAGGAAAAAGAGCGCATAAAGCAATGACAAAGAACTATAAGATAAATAAAGACAGATTTAAAGGATACGTGTGAGAGAGAGCTTGAGATGAGGAAATAGTCTATTCTTACCCCACGCGTTTTGCCATCAGTGTATGCAGGTATTTCCTCGCGGATAACTGGCCGAGCGCTTTCCTGTAGGCTTTATTAAACATCCCGTCAGCGTGCCTTTCCAGTCTGCGCGACACAACGCCAGATTGTACAAACACGTAGAGATGCAAAATTAATTTCGTGTCATCTAATATACAAGTTGTCATAACTTTTCAGTCTATCCAGTTCATATTTTAGCATAACTCAGCAGGTGCATCGAATGCCTTAATGCTATAAAAACAGACTATAACCTGACCAATTACGTTAATAAACATGCCTGGAATGGGAGTTTGCGGGTAAATAATGAAGATCACCTTTTTGAGGGAGGACTAAATAACGTGTATGCGTCTTCAGTGACTGTAGGAGAGCTTCGTATAGTGATCTGGTCACTGTCAAAAGTTACATCCGTTAATGAGTTTCCCTCCTCGTCAAATCCTGCAGTCTCCATTCTGGAACAAGATATCAAGGCATTTCATTCGTAAATAGTTAGTTTAGCATAGGCTAGTAATGTGAAATAGATCTAGCTGACTGCACTTTTAGTTTGAACTAATTAAGGCTTTGCATTAAATACTTAAAATGCATATTATAACAGAGGAGATAATTCAACAAGTCCTTTCTAACTGAATATGTCCCCAAAAGTGAAATTTCATGACTTATTTTTTCCCTGTTCGTCTGTGTAAACCGATTTTAACACAATTGTTGTATAAAGTGCTATAGAAATACGAAATTTAGAGTTTCTTAGAATTTAGAAATAAGTGACTTATCTTTAAATATGAGTTCATCCTGCAAATGAGAACCAAATTTAATTAATTGATTGATCCGTGATCATTTTAAAGCTTATTTTAGATTTGATGTAGCCTAAATCATAAGATTAATTATGATCATAAAGTCAGGTTATTCCAAATAAAACAACAAGAAATGAAAACGTCTATTTTAAAAAGGGATAGTTCACCCAAAAATGAGCATACTTACTTACCCTCGTGTACACTGTAAAACAAATCCTGGTTCCCTTAAATTGTTAGGCTGAATCAAATTAACCTTATGAGTCCATTGAACTTATATTATGTTAAACTGACTTAAAACAGCTTGCATACGTTATAAAATTAAGTTAGAACATGATTAACGTAGTCTAATAAGTTACAAAAAACTAAAAACATATGGTGTCATGACTAATTGTTCATATAGTTGTTTTACACTGTCGTTTCAAACCTTTTTTCTTGGACAGAAGATGTTTTAAAGAAAGCTGAAAACCTGTAACCATTGATTTTTATAGGAAAAACAAATAGGCTACTATGGAAATCAATGGTTAGTAATATTATTATTATATATAAATATATTATTCGTGTTTAAAATAACACAAAAGAGTCAAATAGGTTTTAAACAGGTGAGAAAACGACAGAATTAAAATGTTTGAGTGAACTATCCCTTTAATTCCGCGATATCAACTCGCATGTCTTGAATAAAGCTACTTACATTTTAATTCGTCCTCAATAAAATGTGTTCAAAGTTATGAGATTAAATATTTGTCAAGATAATAACTTCTTTATTCATCAAGTAGTTAGTGAAATAGTTTAATAGCCATTAGTCATTAAACAAATAGTCATTAAATAGTTTATTAGCCACATTTTCACCGCTTTAATAACGTTTCTCAAAATATAAACTCCAAATCCTCGCCGTGCGTTGATATCAATGAAGCTCCGTATGCCTACCTGATTTTCGGGTAACTCAAAGGCGAACACACATTGCATTGAACTAGGAGCCCATAGATGAGGAAAGCAAGAGTCGTTTTGCTGCTCGTAATCATTCTGTAGAATAAAAACATACATTAGTATTTTGGAAACCATAATTATGTCTAAAAAAACACTTTCAATCTTTGACATTCCTGTATAATAATCTAGTTCAATGGTTTAACTGCTTCTAATTGCTCTAAATAAAGTACGATTCCCAATAATAATTAAAAAATCTGGTACCTGCGGCAGCGGACGGATGCTGTCCAATGGAGGCTGCGTCCAGAATGAGATTAAATTCTCCAGCTTTCTCTCTCTCTCTCTTCTCTCTCTCTCCCAGTCTTGCTCTTTAAACTTTTCAACGCGTCACTTTGTTACCAACAGCGTCTGTATTTTTCCTCCCTCTCTCTCTCAGATCTTCTTAGTCGGACGGATATGAGGCGAGTTATCATTTGTCTTCATCTCTCATTACAGTATCGCGAGTTTTATTCTTCCAGCTCTTACTTATGCACCGTTTCACTCCCCACGTTGGAGATCGCGTCGATCCACGTCATCCTTCTTTACTATGGAGACACGACTGCAATTTCCCTTCCTCCATATACAAATATAAACCCAAATAAGTGCAATTAGTGACTGTACTTTCGTGTGCTTATTTGCATTTTAAAATCACCACATAAAGATAAACAGATTGATCAACAGTTCATTGGGCCTGTTTAATGGTTCAGTCATATATTTTTCAGATAATAAAAGGAAAAAGCAAAGAAATCAAATATTAAAAGCTTTGCACATGCATTTATTTTTGGTGTTGCATTTATAAAAGCGATTTTATGAAGAGTATGTTCAATACTGCAAGTCATGTAAGTAAAAATGAAGCAACTCTCACCTGTTCAGAATGCTTAAAAAAGAATAATTTATATTATTATTATTATTAAGGTATAATTTATTAAATTATATTAACAGTATTTGCTGTTTTAAAAATGCCTGACAGTATTTATTTGCTATATAAACTCATTGCACTGAATGACATTTTAATGGGCTGTAAATCATGGTAAAAATTATTTGATGATCATGATTATTGCACAGATTGAAACAGAAATATAACAGGAGACATGAAAAAAAAACACAAAGTATAGATTCTGAGAGTTTAACCACCTTATTATTCAATTAATTCTATAAAATTAGCAACCAAACACAAGTTATAGCCTGTATCTGACCATTTTAAGTAGTGGTTGCCAGGTCCACTTATTTTAAGCGTCTTTTGGTTTGGCTCATAAAGTAAGCCACTTTATAATAGTACTAAATTGAACAATGGATCTTAGCTAGTAATTTCTTAGCTTATTCATGACATTTTCTTTCATTCATTTTCTTTTCGGCTTAGTCCCTTTATTAATCTGGGGTCACCACAGCGGAATGAACCGCCAACTTATCCAGCAAATGCAGCGGATGCCCTTCCAGCTGCAGCCCATCACTGGGAAACACCCATACACACTCATACACTACAGCCAATTTAGCTTAACCAACAGTATAGCGCATGTGTTTGGACTGTGGGGGAAACCGGAGCACCTGGAGAAAACCCACGCCAACACAGGGAGAACATGCAAACTCCACACAGAAATGGCAGCTGACCCAGTTGAGGCTCGAACCAGCGACCTTCTTGCTGTGAGGCGATCGTGCTACCCACAGCGCCACTGTGACACCCTTCATGACATTTTTTGACATGAGTTTCTCATGCAAGATCTGTAAAGAAAAATGATTTACATTTGTTTTAAATGTTCAGGTAACCACAACCTAAAAGATTTCAAAAGTACTTGGCAGCCCCTTTATTTATAAGGCCATTGCATACATTTCTGGCTTTTGAGTTTCCTCCAGATGTCATCTATACTGTGAGCAACAACCTTGCCACAAATGTGTTTGGACCATGATTCAAACACACAATTCATCAGTGCATTTTACACTAGTGTTTCTCAACCACCTTCCTGGAGGACCACCAACACTGCATGTTTTGGATGTCTCCTTTGCCTGTCACACCTATTACAGGTCTTTCAGTGTCTGCTAATGAACTTATGATCTAAATCAGGTGTGTTTGGTTAAGGAGACATGAAAAAATGTGAAGAGCTGGTGGTCCTCCAGGAACGTGGTTGGGAAACACTGCTTTACACTGTATATATATATTTATATATTATCTTTTCGTATTTGTACTCATTTAACTTTTACAGTTTTTATTAATTCTAAGTATTAAAGTAAACAGAATTTTAATAAAATCAGTCCACTTTGTTTATTTGCAGTGTTGCAGTTGTCACATATAAACAAATATTTTCCAAATAATATATTTACTTTTAGGCAGCACTGCACCATTACACTAAATTTTGAACATGCCGAAAAATAGACACCATTAGTTAATAATTTCTACAATTTAATTGCAGTACTCAATGAAAAACACAGCCACTGAGAGTTGAAGTTTGCAATATTTTGTTATAGGTCCAGTTCCAGTATAAAATATTTGGATATATTTGTATTTAGTTTTGAGTCTTTTAAACATATTATATTAAACTGACTTAATACAGCTTGCGTAACTTACAAAATTAAGTTAGAACATGATTAACTTAGTTTAATAAAGTTAGAATTAACTAAAAAACT
The DNA here is from genome assembly GCA_903798205.1 of Danio tinwini. Lineage (NCBI taxonomy): Eukaryota > Metazoa > Chordata > Actinopteri > Cypriniformes > Danionidae > Danio > Danio tinwini. The sequence continues at coordinate 12,895,435 of CAIGQZ010034999.1, read as the reverse complement.
GTTGTCACTGGTCATATATTTGTTTACAGTGTAAAATCTGCCAACACAGTCTCCTCAGATCCAAAGTCTGTACTGTTGAACAGCAGACTGTGGCATGTTATAGTGTACGAATAAGGAAAGAAGTACTCTTTTTCTCTGCCATTTCCTCAAGTGCACGTACTGAGATGAGTCACGCCTCTGACGTACATTTCAACTCACCGTTATTAACCTCTTTCATCATTAACAGCCTATGCAAGGTAACCAAATAATCTTCATTAAAGGCATAGTTCACCCCAAAATCATTTACTCTCCCTCATGTGGCTTTAAACCTTTATGAGTTTCTTTCTTCTGAGATTTATTTGGAAAAAGCTGGTTGCTTGCACCCACTGACTTCCATAGTAGAAAAAAAAATACTATAAAAGTCAATGGTTTTCATTTTTCTAAACAGAAGAAACTCTAACACTTTAAGGTGACTGTTATATTCCATGCACTTACTATAGTAATTACAATGAATTAAGCGTAATTACATGCACTGTAAAAAAAATGTAGGGTTCCACACAATTTATTTATGTTATCCCAACACAAGTCAATTCAATTAATTAACATAATGTAACATAAAGTGGATTGAACAAATTAAGTTGTCCCAGAAAAATCTCAAGATTTGTGTCGATGCAACTCATTTTAAATAGTAGTTTAAACAAGTAGCAAAAATCTAAAATCAAGATAAGATTAAAGTTTATATAATAAAGTCGAAGTTACTAGAATAAGCTAATTCTAAACTTAAAGATAAAACCAAAACCCACATTCTAACCCCAAGCATATAGTACATGTAATTAAGATTACATAGTAGTTAAATGAAGTTACACTGTAACTACATCACCTTTAACTAAACCAGAAACTTTAAACAAGTGAAGGGTGAGAAAATGATGGCAGAATTTACATTTTTGTGTGAACTATCTCTTAAAATTTGATATCAACACAGTTGTACTGTGTTAAAGCAGTTGTGTAACTTTAGTGTGCAATTTCACTGTTTAAGCAGACGTTTTTATGGAATCAATAACAACTGATGTCTGCGTACATATGTATGCCAGTATTTAATTATGACATGCATTATGACTAAACAAGACATTTCATATTTGTTTACATATATCCCAATGTACCATCCTGTCAAATAGACTCAGATTATAAACTTAGATATTTTATTGCCTGCTGTGCTTGTTAACACTGACAGTCAAGACTTTTGGCCTCAATCATCTTCCATAAAAGAGCGTAATTTTTAATGTACACTACCTGACAAAAGTGTTGTCGTCGATCCCAGTTGTAAGAGCAACTTGACTTCTAGTTGATTATTTGGAAAAGGTGCAGAAAGTAGATTTTTCAGAAGAATCATCTGTTGAACTGCATCCCAATCATCACAAATACTGCTGAAGACCTACTGGAACCCACATGGACCCAAGATTCTCACAGAAATCAGTCAAGTTTGGTGAAGGAAAACTCATGATTTAGGGTTAAATTCAGTATTGGGACATGCAAGTGATCTGCAGAGTGGATGGCAACATCAACAGCCTGAGGTATCAAGACATTTGTGCTGCCCATTACATTACAAACCACAGGAGAGGGACAATTCTTCAGCAGGATAGCAAAGCAAAGAAGGTCAAGCTGCTCCAGGATTGACCAGCCCAGTCACCAGACATGAACATTATTGAGCATGACTGGGGTAAGATGGAGGAGGCATTGAAGATGAATCCAAAGAATCTTAATGAACTCTGGGAGTCCTGCATGAAAGCTTTCTTTGCCATTCCAGATGACTTTATTAATCAGTGATTTGAGTCATTGCAGTGATGTATGGATGCAGTCCTCCAAGCTCATGATGGAGTCAGACACAATATTCATTCTGTTTCCACTGCAGCATGACTTTATATTCTATACTGGACATTATTTCTGTTCAGTGATGAGACTTTTGTCTAAGCAAAGATCAAGGCATGATCATATTTTATTCTGGTTAAATAAGCGTAATCTAGAGGCCTTTGCCTTTCATATAAGCCACTTCTGATACCAAATGATCAACTAGAAGTCAAGTTATTATTTGTTGCTCCTAAAACTTGGATAGGCGACAAGACTTTTGTCAGGTACTGTAGCTCAACAAGGAGACAAGAGGAAAAGTTGTTTCATGAGTGTCTTTAGTACACTAAATACAACGGCATTTTTGTGCCATGTTAAAACAAACAAGAAAATTCATGATTACAACATTAAAGTCATAATATTTCCAGAATAAAATCATGATTACAAGAATAAAGTTGAAATGTTACGAGTGAAATCTAAATTTACGAAATTTTAATGTTTCGCTAATAAAGTCAAACTTACTAGAATAAAGTAGAAATTTTATGTGAATAAAATCTAATTATGAGATTAAAAGTCATAATATTCTGAAAAATAAAGTTAAAACTCCAAGAATAAAGTTGTTACTAGAAATAAAATCGAAATAATACAAAAATAAAGTCTAAATAAATTAAAATGCTCAGAACAAAATGAACAACACCCAGACAAATTTATTGTATTTTGTAACCAGCAAAGCCACTATTGTAAATTCTGTTATATATATTTATTAATTTGTAGTTTAAAAATTCAACAATGCACATAAATCATCTAGATCTATAACATTATAATTTTTATTGTTTACTTTATTTACCACTTATTTAAATATCCTTCTGTCTTGTTTTGATATATACACTATATATGAGCTCCTGACAACCACAATAAATTCCTTGTGTTTATTTTCCTCACACATTTGGCGAATAAATCTCATTCTGATTTTGACAAATCATTCATTCATTAATTTTCTTGTCGGCTTAGTCCCTTTATTAATCTGGGGTCGCCACAGCGGAATGAACTGCCAACTTATCCAGCACGATTTTACGTAGCGGATGCCCTTCCAGCCGCAACCCATCTCTGGGAAACATCCACACACTCATACACTACAGACAATTTAGCCTACTCAATTCACCTGTACCGCATGTCTTTGGACTGTGGGGGAAACCGGAGCACTCGGAGGAAACCCACGCGAGAACATGCAAACTCCACACGGAAACACCAACTGACCCAGCCCAGCCGAGGTTCGAACCTGCAACTCAGCAACGTTCTTGCTGTGAGGCGACAGCACTACCTACTGTGCCACTGCATCGTCCTTTGACAAATCAACAACCCTTTAAAAAACATTTCAGTTCAAAGATTACACCAAAATAAAGTGTTTTGCAGATAGTTTCTATATGAGGTGAAGCCTAATACTTCAGTACAATACATTACAATACAGTACTATACTATATTAATCACAGGCTCGTTCTGAAAACGTAGCCCTATATACATTTCTGGAGATCAAAAATTATGTACCCAGAAGTACGTATGGCTGCATTACATCTTTAAAATGAATGCTACGGGGCAGTATGACGCTGTTTCCTTTTCGCTCTGACCGCTTACGTCGGCGGACTTGAGACGTAGAGAGGAGATGACCACGATGACGGAATTCGAATCTGACGAAGAACAGTTCCAGAAAGCAGGTAAGACAAAAACAAATAAAATAATTGAAAAAGTAAATAACAGGGTGAGAATGTGGTAAAATCTGAAAACGTGGTAAAAAATCAGGCGAGGGCTTTTCTTTTTCTGGATTGCCTTTTAAAACAGCTGGTTGGGTTTAGGGGAGTTGGTGGGCGCTGGTCAATTGGTGCTTTTGAAAACACTATTGCTGTGTCCCAATTCGCATACTAATACTATGCCCTAAAAGTATGTACTTTTGAGTGTGTAACAGAAGAGTGTGCAAGCTTTGGGACATACTACATCCTCATTAACAGATCATTATGTTGCTTAGTTATGAGCCATGCCCATGTTTAATTTCCTACCTTTTTGGAAAAGCAGCAACAGGTTAATCTCCCTTTCATGAGTCTTTCATGCTGAGGAATCTCCTCAGGTCTTTGGATAATTATGCATTCAGGCGTTAATGTCCAAACACGTCTTTATATAAGTTCAGTATTGTTGTTGCAGATTAAATATACAGACAACTAGATTTAAATAAAAAGTCATACAAACATCTTTACTGAAGCCCCTCTGCTGGATGGTTGGTCTCGAGCGTTCATAATGTTCGTAGTTTTTTTACACTTTTCACCAGCGTTTGTAGTACTGATTGAATTCACGTCCAACGCACAATGTCCTGTGGGCAATATCAGCGGTTAGAGTATGGACGGTTCTACACTTAAAATTTTGCCATACTCTTTTCAACATACTACAGTTCGTGACATACTATTTCTATTTTCAAATACTATTTAGAAAGGATAGTATGCGAATTGGGACGCGGCAGTCAACAGCGGCCTCTGGTGGATTTACGCGAGAACAGCAGGCATGAACGGCACTCACGAGGGAAAATTGAAATCTCAAAAAGCATATACAGTGGCCTCTGGTGGATTCGCGAAAACAAAAACTGCAAGAATACGTACCTCCTTGTACGCATTTGCTGTTCTCCAGAAATGTATATAAGGGTACATATCAATAACGAGCCTGGGTTGACCATGTAGATGATTGGATGTGGATTCTTTATGGATATATTCATCAAATAACCTAAAACAAATCCATTTCAGTCAATTTATCATAGTGCAAAACTGAAAAGTATTTGAAAATGTGGGCAAATAACCCTAAACATGTGACATCAGGACATTGTTATGGAAGCTTAGCTAAATTGTACATTTGGTTTTTCAAAAAAGCCACCCAAAAGGAAAATCTGCTCATTTCCATGTAGTTTCCAGAAAATCCCCTTAAATAACCCTGATTGCGTTTCTCAGACTTCTATGGTCAGCCTAAATACACACAAACACTGATATACGCTGCTTATAACTGGTAGCCAGACATTATTGTTGTCGTTGTCTTATATCCACATTTGACCAATGCAATAACCTGTGCTTGCTTTTTATAGCTCACTGAACATATGTCTCTGTTTGCCTTAATTAGCTAAATATGCTTGATTCTGCTCTTTATGGGCCAAACATGACGTTTATTTTATCCACAAGGAAGTGTGGATAACATACTACAGTGTCAACATGAGTGCAACCTGTTTAAGCAAATATTGAGGTAATATTTTTCAAATTAAAAAGACATTTGGACATTTACACACTCTGCAACTGTTAGCCTCCAATTATCCAAGGTCCTTCCTTTCTGTCTGTGTATTTTACACTGCTTAAATAACACTTAAATGTCAGATTATTATGTTGACTTTAGAAATGAGCATCGTGTAAAAAAGGGAAAAAAAAGAGTGATACATTTAATTGTATTAGCAGCAATAGCAACATGTTAATCTGTGTGCCATGTTAAAGAAACATTTTCGATATGCTAATTCATTCTAACAATATGCAAGATATGCTAGCTGTGGTGAAACATGCTAGTAACAAAGTAGCAAGATGGTAATTAACGTTAACAACTTGTAAATCATGCTAACAGTCTTAAAACATGCTAGAAAAAAAGTTAACACACTAATTTGTGCTAAGCTAAAACATGTTAGCAAAATGCTAGTGTAACCCCGCCGATCCTACTGCACCCAAGCCCGCTCTGAGCTGGTATTGAACCGGTGACTCTCCGCATAAGAGTTGGTTGCTCTATCAAGGAGGCCAAAGACCTGTGTCTGCTGTGTAAAACACATACCTGTCAACATTGGGATGTGAAAATAAGGGATAACTCCCCAATTATTATTATGTGCATATGTCTGTTTAAACATGCACCCAAACCCCAGTGTCCCACTTTCCCAATACGTATGGGAAACAGCGTCTGTTTATCACTATTGAGTGCGTCTGACAGTCACGCACCACTACATGAACTGACTGCTTTGAGGATTGTGTAGGAGGGACAACAGCGCCTGCAATGGAAAGGAAGGGAGTCCCGCCGTATATAAATTTTTTCAGTGTTTACATGCGTAAATAAGGTGAAAGCGCAAAACAGATTCACATTTAAGAGCAAGGGGCGTCCCCTGGTGGTTTGGCGGTATAAGTATAGCAGGGCTCGAAATTAACCTTTTTGCTTGGTAGCACTGGTGCTCCTAACTTTAAAAATGTAGGCACACCAGTCAAAATTTAGTCGCACCCACCAATTATGAGCACTGGTGCTAAGTTTTATATAAACAGATTTATTGCATTTAAAATCAAAACTAACAAGCAAAACAATATATATGCTTGTGTGAGTAAAATATGGCTCAATGAAATCCCGTTATCACAAGAAAACACATTTTTATAACATAATTGAGTGACTATAAGATACACGGACGGACCGCCCACCGGCCCTGCACACACTACTTGACATGAATGAATCTGTTAACGTGCTGTGTTCTCACAGGTGATGTCTGATATTGCACAGATGCTTTTGACATGTACCTTATTATTTGTATACGCCATTTTAATAGCAATACTGGTCTTTTCATGAGCTGCAATATTAGTTTAATCTTAGTCAATGCAAGCCCTTTTGTAGTGTTAAATTTTACTCATAGCTGCACGGCTGACAGCATCTGGCGATTAAATAAAGGATTAAACAGAACATCTTGTGGTAAAATGTGCAGATGTGGCAAACAGTTACCTGAAAATTCCGTCCCACAGACTTCACAGTGAATGCTTTAGTTATTTTCATAACAGACTTGAAGCCAATGGAAGTCTTTTATCCACTTTTTGACAAATGTAGATTGTGAATTAACATTCACCACGATCAGTAATCAGATGCGCCATTATTTGTTGCTTTAGGTGGTTTCTAAAACAAAATTCATTCTCATCTTCAGCGCTTTACATTTTAGCGGTTGTAGCTTTCCTGTCATCTGAGGGCAGAAGGCGTTGACTGAGTGATTGACAGCTGATTTTAACCAATCCATTCGGGATCAGTTGTAGCGCAGTGGGCCAATAAAAAAAGCATGAAGGCAGGGCAAGCATTGCGGGCTTTGTTTACTGCAGCAAGTTGACATGGCAACAGTTTTAAACTGTTCCTGAGCGCTGCGTTTCAAGTGCAAAGATGCATTCTGCGTCAATGTGTCCTAAATCCGCGCACGCACAAATGCTCCCAAATATACTTTGAGGTCGCATAGATAAAATTGAGCGCAATTTCGGGCCCTGTATAGGGAGGATCTGCTATTTGATGTTTATTGCCACCCTTGATAGAAAGATTAAAAATACGGGAGAAACACAGGAAAATATCTTTATGGGATGATAGCGGGATAGAATTGTAAAATACGGGAGAATTCAGAGAAAAACAGGATGGTTAACAGGTATGAAAACATATGCTGGAATAGTTGGTTCATTCCGCTGTGGCAACCCCTGATAAATAAGAGACTAAGCCAGGGGCGCTGCTAGGGGGGGGAAGTTAGGACGATTCTAGGGGCCTCTAATGGCTCGTTTCCACTGACTGGTACAGTACGGTACGTTTTTTTAATCAGGCTTGCGTTTCCACTGCTAAAGGGGTACCAAGGGTACTGTTTTGGTGGGCGAAGTGTACGACACACACACACGGCTGACATATCATATGAGAAGCACTTCTCACAAAACAGTTGCTTTACACACATACATACTGGTGTATAAATGTTTATTACTAACTTTTCTATGAACATGAGTTGATTATAACTGCAGATCAATGACAGTGCGAAATAGCCTACTGTAACGTCTGCAATTATATAAAATAAATAAATAAATGAACATATATGAACACATACAGACCCTTACAGTGTCTGATATGTTACCACTTACAGAAAAACTACACACAGCAGACATTTAGTCCTTATTTAGGTTCAAAACAACAGGAAATAGAGCCCAGTCAGTGCAAACTTCTCATGATTAAATGTGTCTGTGATCTTCAGCAGCACGTGTAGCCTCTGTCATAAGATAATTCCATCATTCTGAGTTCATAATAGTCCAAAAGGTGATGATAATACGTTTGCTGTAATAATAATGTGCTCTTTTTTTTCGGCTTCTCCTTTTGTTTTTTGGCGCGTCACTCTCACGTTTGTCAGTTTCTGACAGGATCAGGTTTTAAAAGCACGTCAATAATCAAGAGCACGTTATTATCATCAGCTCAAGAAGTTTGTTATTTCAGATATAGACGCGCGGCGAGCGCAAAGCAAGAAAGCGAAACTGCTCGTGCTTTAGACTGGCTCGTAAAAAACCACGAGGCACAGGGTAAAAAATCTGCTTTTTTTTGGCTTTGTGGCTGTTCATCAAGATGACGACATGGTTCGCTTGAGCTCGGGTCGACCAATGTTATTATATGTTTATATAATTAAGCTGTAATCTCTCGGCTGTGTATTAAAACATGGCGGCTTCTTTGTTTTCATTCTGGCTTGTTGAGTGAGCTTGTGACGTATCTCTGTAAACCAATAGTATTCAGCTGCGCGTCTAGCTGTGCCTTTTGGTACCCTTTCTCGTGTTTGGTACCCTTTCGAAAGGGTGCCAAAAAAGTGGTGAGGTACGGTTTGGAACTGTACTATTCAGTAAAAACGGCCCATAACACCCCATCAACCCCTGCTCTTCACTTTTATCCGTGATACCAAAACATCAGTTTTTTTTTTATGTATAATTATAAAGTTTACTATTTCATTAATTCACAAGGTGATTATGGCCCAGTTTCACAAACTAGGCTTAGCTTAAGCCAGGACTAGACTTTTTTATATTTTATTTTTACTTTTTTCAAAACAAACAAAACAACAATAAAAGAAAATAAATAATAATAATAATAAAAATAAAAAAATTATAAAAAGAAAACATTTTTAAAAGAACATAGAAAGATATACAATACAAAGGTCACCGAATACAATCTCATTTAAATTCTTATTTATCGTTGAAAAATGTTGCTATATAAAGTTTTGTTAAGGGTTACATATCAAAGATCAACAGGGTTCAAATATATCTATATATACATATAAAGTAGAGGCACCACAATAAGATTAAAACAATACATCTCTTCTCAACCATTTACCCCAGTATGCAGAAATTTTATAGATTTGATGTCTTAAGGAAAATGTCTTTACTTCCATGTCATACACCTCTTTAACAATATCATACCATTCACCTACAGATGGAGGATCTTCCCTGAGCCATTTCTTTGTAATTGCCTTTTTGCTAGTTATTAGTAGTGTGTTAAGATGATATGCATCATGTTTTGGTATTTCTGCAGAGTAAATTCCCAGGTACAAAAATTACATTCCAGATTCAGTCCCAATATTGCATTTATCTCTTTATTTAGATCTTGCCAATAGGTGTGTATAATATTACAATCCCAAAATATGTGGAAATGATCAGCCAATACATTTCCACATTTTCTCCAGCATTCACTATTTTTTTATCTCTAGTTTGAAAGTATTTTATTTTAGGTGTTATAAAGAACCTGATAACATTTTTAATTAAGTTTGATGTTAGCTTGACAAAAACAGACAGCTTTGATAAGCTTCCAGTGTAAAAGTAATATCATTTAAAAGGGAAAAAGTCATTAAAATCTTACTAACATGTTTTAGCATGTTGCTATTTTGCTTTTAGCATGGTTAGCATATTGCTAAGATGAATGAATTTCTCAAAGGTCCATTGTTGGTGCACACAATATAAAGCACTGTTTATTTAGTTAAGTTGTGTCAAAGCATGTAAGAGCTTTTCAAAAGCCTAACAACAGAAAAGCGACTGCATTACAAATTATAAGTAAATTATAAAATTACTACCTGCATGACCAAGCAGCAACAACAAATACACAAGTAGTGTCTTTACTGATGCAAAACAATTGAATTAATTTCATTCATACTTTATTTTAAATGTTTTAAAATGTACAATTTCAACAACCACAACCAAAATAAAAAACTACAAAACGTAATATTAAGTGCATTAATAAGAAACATTTTTTAGGAGTTATTCTAAACGGCCATTTGCATTTTAATTGTAGGATGTGGGTCATAATCATAAATCTCAAAATCTTCAGCACAGAAATCATTAATGTGTTCAACTTTGCGTTTAATCCTGAGTTTGGGGAACGGACGCAGCTCTCGCTGAATCTGTGGACACAAAACACATGTTAACATATAGAAATTTCTACACTTTGCATATGAATAAACATGAAAACATGAAGGTATACTGATAAAGACATTTTATTTGGAAAATTTTGATGATGTTCAGCAAATAATGTCCAAAATCTATTTGGAGATAGTCATTGCTAGTAGATCTCTTAAATCAGGGGTCACCAATCACGGTCCTGGAGGGCCAGTGTCTCTGCAGGGTTTAGCTCCAACTTGCTTTAACACACCTGCCGGGGTGTTTCAAGTATACCTAGTAAGACCTTGATTAGCTTGTTCAGGCGTGTTTGATTAGCGTTGTAGCTCAAATCTGAAGGACAGCGGCCCTCCAGGAACAAGTTTGGTGACCGCTGTCTTAAATGGACTAGACTTTATTGTCTTTCTCTAATTTTATTCCCACACTTTTTTCAATATCTGTAACATTTTTATAGGTTGTTTTTCCCCATCGGCATTATAGGAAGGCATCTTTTTAAAATAAGTCTACAAATTGTGTCTGTGAAGTTTCAGCTAAACAAACCTCACCGATCATTAATTATACTTTATACATTGCTATTATATTTTCAGTAAAAAAAAAAATGTTGCTTTAAATGTAAATAAGCTGTTAGTTTCCACCCTTTTTTTATAAGAGGGTGGAGCCTTTACAGCTTGTGCTTCAGTTGCTATATGCTTATTTCACGCGGCCGCCATTTTAAAACATGAAAGCGAGGCTGCGGTGGGAAGAAACCCAGAAGTATACGATCAGCACTGTAAACATTGCAACAACATGCTGTGGACTACAAACCTCCAGCTGTTGTGCAGAAATGGTGTGAACATCACTTTAATATCATTCAGTTCAGTTTAATTTAAACAATTAAAAGCATATGAGGCATCAAACAACATCACAATCTTGTTAAGAGTGATACGCTTAAGTGTCCTCCTGGGCTTCAGTTCATGGCAGCAGGTAAACACCGTGGGGGCTTCTCTGCTTCAGCCCATGTAACCCGGTGAGCAATAAAACACTGCAGTGCTCTGTAGCACACCCTCGTGCTGTCTGTAATACTGTTGTCCTGGTACTGAAGTTTTAAAAACATCCATTTTTCCGCTAACATTTAGGCACCGCTGAGCGCAGATTTGCCACAGTATTCACCAGTGCTCAACAGAAATGACTGTGATTGGCCGTGAAGGTCATCAGTTCATCGCTCTTCAATGAGTGCAAACACAGATACACGAACACTAGAGTGTTTTAAAGCCGTGAAGATCAGTCGATTCACCAAGCGGATCGCTCGTCTGTGTTTGTACTCGGTAAACATCAGTGAAGTGTGGTGATGAACTGATGACCTTCACAGCCAATCACAGTCATTTCTGTTGAGCATGTGAACACAATGGCAAATTAGCAATGTTCAAGAACGCCATCAACAGTGCCTTAAATGCTAACGGGAAATAGACATTTTTTTCAATTCCAGTACCGAAGTTTTGTATCGTGACAAGACTAATATAGTAAAGAATCAGTTCATTAACTTGAGTTTGATAAACAGCATTTAAAATGTGTGTTTTGGTAAGAAAACGTTAGCTAACTAGTGCCATTTCCCTTAACTTAGCTGACAATGAAGTCCAATATCCCTTTTTATTTTCACTATTCATTCAGAACGGACCTTCGGGTCACTCGGAAGGTGGTGAAAGTATAAATTTGTGTCACTTTCTCGTCGCTGATAAGATATACAGCCAGGTACACAATGTTGCTGTGTGACTCAGGCGATACTTCCAGGTTTCTTCCCTCCGCAGCCTCGATTTTGCTGTTAATAATAGCGGCCGCGTGAAATCAGTCTAGAGCAATAAAGAATACATCTTAACTCAACCAGGTTCCACCCTGTGGGCAAGGTAATGTGTAGATAGGATACAGCTGCGCATATGCACATCAGTATAGCATCATTTTTTTAGACACTTCATTTTTACAGTACTGTGACGGTTGGGTTTAGGGAAGGAATAAATGTTTAAAAATACAATTTATTGGGTAATTTAATAAGTAACATAAATAATACTCTGTACAATTGGGGGTGGGGGTAGACGTTAATAAAATACAATTAATGGGAAATTTAATAAATAGTATAAATAATTTTCGTTAACTTCTGGCTGCAATTGTATCCAATCCAGCAACAACTCCTGGGCAGGAATTAATCAAATTCAGCCTATTGAGACACATATAAAGAGACTCGCTTAATAAAGACTTATGGATTTGTTTCCAACATACCTGCTCTTTCAAAGGCTCGATGTGATTGGTGTAGATGTGGGCGTCACCTAATGTATGAACGAAATCGCCAGGCTACAGAGATGAAACAACAAACATGAGTACAATATGTATTCAGAAACATCTAGTTTTGTGATGCTGTGTTTACACCGGATGTGGAAGCGTCAAGCGCGAGTGATTTACATGTTAAAGTCAATGCAAACGAATAAATATCCTGCGTTGCGATATGCGCGGTGTTAACCAATCAGGAGCTTGCTTATGTGGGGGGCGTGATTATGACGTAGCGCCTGTTGCTGGTGTCCCGGGGGAAAATCATCCTGCCTACACCAACAACAGTTCATTAAACTGGGCTTGGCTCAGTCAGAAGCACCGCTGAATGCTTCCATCATCCAGGTACAGTTTCTGGAGGAGTTTATGACTTCACAGAGCTGGGTGCACCTCTGAAAAGATCTAGTGGACTCAGACACTGCTCTAAACGAATCAACGCTGTTTTTCAGCCTTCATAAAGCACATAAACACAGTTATTTTATCAATAAAATCCATGTTAGCCTTTTAGCAACGAAGCTACAGTCACCGGGCAGACAGAAGCCCTGCCCATGATGCGAATCTGCGTCTGTTCTGAAGTGAATTTGACACGCGAATAAAGCAGAGTATGACGCGCGAACGAAGTGAGTAAACTCAAATGTTCACGAGTCTGGTGTGAACACAGCATGATACTTTCTAAAGGAAAGAATTTATTTATCTGTGATTTAAAACTGAAATTTTGATGTACTCTTTTTAAAAACAAGCTTTTGCATATTAATGACTATAACACAATGTCTAAATTACTTAATTCTGAATTTTGCAACTTCCTACTAATTATTATTGTACTATATTGTATAATTTTAGTCTTACGTAGGGCTGCACAATATATCAAAAAAATTAGTAAATGTCGCTTTAAATGCAAATGAGTGTGCTCTTTTAAAAAAAGGGCGGAGCTACAAATGCCTGTGTGTCAGCATAGTGGCAGATTCAAAAACAAGACTAACGTCCTATGGTAATGAGGGAGAGATGGTCACTAGTGGGTGGGGCTTTCCCCCTCTGATGACACGTACAAAGGGAAAATGTCAATCAAAGTGTTTCTGCAGACTGTTTTAATCAAGTGTGATTATATTCACACGCTGTTGCCACACAGCTGTTAAAACCCCTTATAAAAGTGATTTTTGCATAATAGGTTCCCTTTAATGCACTAGGAAGTGTCTATCAGATGTGTGTTTACCTTGAGTCCAGTGATGTGGGCGATCATGTAGGTCAGCAGGGCATAGCTGGCGATGTTGAATGGGACACCAAGACCGATGTCTCCTGAGCGCTGATATAGCTGGCATGACAACTCACCGTCTGACACGTAAAACTGACACAAGGCATGACAGGGCGGCAGCGCCATCAGAGGAAGATCTGATAACACAGTTTAAAGAGAAAATGCATTTATGATAATGTGACACGTTTAGTTTTAGTGGTCTCCAATAATGTTGTTACTGTTGAGTATTTTAACATTTACTTTCTGTGTAATTGAATAAAGCTGATATAAAACATATTCATATATATTTGCTTCCGAATTGAAGTGCGTATTTCCATAAAACATTGGTTTTATATTATGTAAACTACGATGGCATGTTAGTGACACTTAAAAATAATACAAATTTATGATTATTAGAATAATTCTGTAATATTTCAAGAATTAAGATGAATTTACAAGTTACAATATTACAAGAATAGTTAAATGTTATAAGAATAAAGACAAATTATTACACGACCGAAGTTGAACTATTATGAGAACAAAGTTAATTATGAGAATTAACGTTCTCCTTATTTTGACTTTAATCTCGTAATCTTAGATTTTTTAAAAAATCGACTAATATTTAAAACGAACTTTCAGTACTAAAGCTGCTAGAACGGTTTTGATAACTAATAAAAACTAGAAACATTATCTGTTATTGAAATGAAGCTGAATTAAAAAACAAATATTAAACAAAAATGAAAAACAAAGCTTGCCAACTGA
>CAIGQZ010034999.1:12838100-12852190 GCA_903798205.1 Danio tinwini | reverse complement strand
GTGAGTAAACCTGTTGCTTTGCGAGAGATTAGTTGACTTTACTTTAGAAATGTGAGTAAACCTGTTGCTTAAAATAAAAACCTCAACTCAATTTTATTTTTAATGCACTTTCAACCAACTACAATGGGTACCAAAGTGTTGTACATAAAAACACAAAAAACATAAAAAAAGCAAACAGCCCAAATACAAAAACTTAAAACAACACATGATTAAAAGCTGAAGAAAATAGGTGTTTTCCACGACCTTTGAAATGTCTCCAAACTAGGAGATGTTCTTAAGGACAGTGGAAGATCATTCCAAAGTCCTGGAGCTGCTACGAAAAAAGCTCACTTCGGGATTTCATGCATGATCGCGAACTGCCAGATATAGTCGATCCTTAGAGCGTTGAGATCTCATGGCTTTATGTATACTAATTAGTTTAGAAATATACTCCAGGCAGGCCATGAAGGGATTTAGAAACATATAACAGCACTTTGTACTGAATTCCATATTACAACTGATATTTATGGCTGTTTTATTCTCTTCTTTTTCTTGTATTAAACAACCTTTTTATTTTGATGCAAAACCACAGGAAGCCTTTAAAGTGTCTTTTTGTTGAAAATAGAATGGCAGTAAACGTTTGGGAAGATGGTTAGTGCTTGTTGTGTTGGTAAATGCTAATGATAGTTACAGTGAATTGAAATCAGACATTTACTGTTCTGTATAAACATAGACAGGCATATCTTTATTAAATCACAGCCTTTTCTATCCGAGAATTGCACTAATTACGGTCTTGATGATTAATTATGTTAATGCATGTTGATTTGTGTAATAAATGTTATAATATTTTAACATCGTTTTCTGTCATAAATTGATTGCTCTCCTTTAGGCATCGGCTCCACTTATTTCCATGCGACGCTGAGCTTTCTGGGGCAGATGCTGGATGAGTTGGCCATACTGTGGGTGCTCATGTGTGCCATCGGCATGTGGTTTCCCAAGAGATACCTGCCCAAGATATTCAGAAGAGACAGGTGTGCTCACAGATACACACAGACACCCAAATATACTGCGGATATTGAGGCGGTTTTAGGATTTTATAGCCCCCAATGAGGGTACATATTTATATAAAATAAAATCATATTTAAATAAAATAATTATTTGACTGAAACATTTGAATAAAACTTTGATGATATCTCTTGAATCTTGATTTTGGGACTACTTTTTAACAGCTGACGACACTCTAGGCTATTTTTTTATGCAATTTTGGACGCAGCCACTGATTTTCTCAACATTATGTTTTCTCTGTCACCAGGTCGAGGTTTAAAATGGTAATCGGCGTGCTCTCAGGCATCACCACCTGTCTGGCGTTCATCAAGCCAGCGATAAACTCCATCTCTCTGATGACGCTGGGCATCCCGTGCACCGCGCTGCTCATTACTGAGCTCAAGAGGTCAGAGCTCTTTTAAAAACACACACACACTGTACACTCAAAACATTGCATCAGGCCCTCAGACAGCTCCATCTTATCACATTACATATTTATTGCTGTGCACGTTCGTTTGAAATCACAGTGACGGGTCTCTATATATAGCCTCTAGTCTTGCTTTATATGGTGGTGTACTGTCACGAAAAGCACATTTTAAAGGCAGCCTCATTTTATTTGTAGTCTAAATTCGGTTTAATGCACAACTACATATTACCTGTCATAAAATGTAGCTCAAAGCATTATTCAAATGTTATAAATTATATTGCAAAATAATATACACTACTGGTCTATTGTTTGTGATCATTGAGACTTTTCATTGTCTTTTGTGCACACCAAGGCTGCATTTATTTGATAAATACAAAATGTATAATTAAAATACATGCAGTAAAAGGCTTATGAGACTGGAGTGGCTATGCTGACAAATATAAGGCAGAAATTGCATTATTTAGAGTTTAAACTGTTGTTTTAAATTGAAATAGTGTTTCACAATATTACTGTTTATGTTTTATGTCTAATCAAATAAATGAAATGTCTTTCAAAAATATTTAAAAGTCCCACTGATTCCAAACTTTGGTGTACCATAATTTGAGTACTTGATGTAGAGTTATGGGACTCCTATTTCCATGCCAGTCAAATATAAATATGCAATATGATTAAAATGAGGTACAACTATGGTAGATTAATTTAAGAGTACTTTTTGATGCAACTAAAGGCATTGAAAAGGATTTAAGCTAAATTAAAATATTCTTTCATATCAAAATTGAAACAAAATTACTACTTTTTTAAAAGTTATTATTTATAGTGCTCTCAAATGATTAATCATGAGCAGGGCCAGAGGGAATCTGCGGACATTTTTTGCTATTTCTGCTGAGAATTTTGGTAAAAAATCTGCAGATTTCTGCAGAATTATTTTGGGAGTATCATAACTAAATCAAACCTTAATATGTGAAATAAAAAAATAATGTCTTTTTAACTTTTATTTAATGTTTAAAATGCAAATCCAATTAGATTCACTTTATTTAGTAAACAAAGCAAGTCACTCATATATATACTAAAAGACGGAAAGTATTACTGTACAAACTGCATTGTACATAAATCAGATGAACATTTTTAAATTAGTCAATAATATTACTGTAATTAATAAAAAAACTGAATAAATATAGATTTACACACATTTACATTTAAATGTGCAAAAATTTTTGGAAAATCTGCAGAATTCTTTCGTGTGGGCCTAATCATGAGTAATTGTGCATCCAAAAAGTTTATGTCTTTTTATATATATATATATATATGTGTGTGTGCAGGAAGTGCAGAATTATTAGACAAGTTGTATTTTTGAGGATTAATTTTATTATTGAACAACAACCCTGTTCTCAATGAACCCAAAAAACTCATTAATATCAAAGCTGAATTATTTTGGAAGAAGTTTTTAGTTTGTTTTTAGTTTGAGCTATTTTAGGAGGATATCTGTGTGTGCAGGTGACTATTACTGTGCATAATTATTAGGCAACTTAACAAAAAACAAAAATATACCCATTTCAATGATTTATTTTCACCAGTGAAACCAATATAACATTTCAACATTCACAAATATACATTTCTGACATTCAAAAACAAAACAAAAACAAATCAGTGACCAATATAGCCACCTTTCTTTGCAAGGACACTCAAAAGCCTGCCATCCATGGATTCTGTCAGTGTTTTGATCTGTTCACCATCAACATTGCGTGCAGCAGCAACCACAGCCTCCCAGACACTGTTCAGAGAGGTGTGCTGTTTTCCCTCCTTGTAAATCTCACATTTGATGATGGACCGCAGGTTCTCTATGGGCTTCAGTTTAGGTGAACAAGGAGGCCATGTCATTAGTTTTTCTTCTTTTAGACCCTTTCTTTCCAGCCACGCTGTGAAGTACTTGGACGCGTGTGATGGAGCATTGTCCTGCATGAAAATCATGTTTTTCTTGAAGGATGCAGACTTCTTCCTGTACCACTGCTTGAAAAAGGTGTCTTCCAGAAACTGGCAGTAGGACTGGGAGTTGAGCTTGACTCCATCCTCAACCCGAAAAGGCCCCACAAGTTCATCTTTAATGATACCAGCCCAAACCAGTACTCTCTCTGCCCTTTACCGATCCAGCCACGGGCCCATCTATCTGGCCCATCAAGACTCACTCTCATTTCATCAGTCATAAAACCTTAGAAAAATCAGTCTTGAGATATTCCTTGGCCCAGTCTTGACGTTTCAGCTTGTGTGTCTTGTTCAGTGGTGGTCGTTTTTCAGCCTTTCTTACCTTGGCCATGTCTCTGAGTATTGCACACCTTGTGCTTTTGGGCACTCCAGTAATGTTGCAGCTCTGAAATATGGCAAAACTGGTGGCAAGTGGCATCTTGGCAGCTGCACGCTTGACTTTTCTCAGTTCATGGGCAGTTATTTTGCGCCTTGGTTTTTCCACACGCTTCTTGCGACCCTGTTGACTATTTTGAATGAAACGCTTGATTGTTCGATGATCACGCTTCAGAAGCTTGGCAATTTTAGGAGTGCTGCATCCCTCTGCAAGATATCTCACTATTTTTGACTTTTCAGAGCCTGTCAAGTCCTTCTTTTGACCCATTTTGCCAAAGGAAAGGAAGTTGCCTTATAATTATTCACACCTGATATAGGATGTTGATGTTATTAGACCACACCCCTTCTCATTACAGAGATGCACATCACCTAATATGCTCAATTGGTAGTAGGCTTTCGAGCCTATACAGCTTGGAGTAAGACAACATGCATAAAGAGGATGATGTGGTCAAAATACTCATTTGCCTAATAATTCTGCTCTCCCTGTATATGTATATAGCTAGTGTTTGAATGATTCTGTAGTGTAATGTCTAAAATTATGACAAAAAAGGTGATTTTGCTAACATTTTAGGATTTTAAGGCTGAACTGCCATCAGTCTACAGAGATTTTCCTGTATTGCTTTGTTGGAATCAGGATTTCACAATAGTTAACCCCAAAAAAGCCAAAGCAAAGCAAACACTAGCAGATTGCTATGGTATAAATACAGCACTACAACATACAAAAGCGAGAGATCGACAAAGAATGTCACTTACCTGTTTTATAATGATTTGCTCAGCTGTAGTTTGACATTTACCTTGAGTTTTTCTCCCTCAAGGACTTTTTATGCTGTCTCTGTCGCCATCTTGTGGCAGAACGTCAACCATTTTTGCTCTGTTCAGTATGACAGGCTGATGGCTGCTAATGCGCTAAATCTCAGAAATTATGAATATTTAAAATAGGCACTTATAAATATCCTTATAAATAAACTGCATAGTTGCAATCTAAACAACTACATTCTCGTTAAAAAAAGCCTCAAAAGTACATCATGTTGTCCAACAGCTGAAATATCTGTCAGTGAGTTGTTTAGTCCCTCTTTAATCCTAGTGTGGGTGAAGTAATACACAGGGTGCTTTAATATCACACATGCTATCAGCCAATCAGATTCGAGAACCAGACAGAACTGTTGTATCAGTATATATATATATGCAAATAACTTAAATATACATAATAAATAAACACAAAACACACACATATTATAAGTAAAAACAAACTTTTATTCTGTATGTAATTAATTGTTTGTCACCACTAATTAATAAACTACATACATTTTACATTTCAGCAAAAGTAATTGACTTGTTTTTGTATATTTGTCAGCGCATCAAAATAAAACACCCTTAGTCAAAACACCAAATATTATTCAAACATAGCAATTTAGAGTAAAACTCTTATTACATTACTTGACTCTTTCTATTGGATTTTAGGTCCTTCACATAATAAATTCCTCCTTGTTTTCAAACTCCTCTGAACTTTGAGCATAAAAAGCTGAACAAAACAGACAGTGTGTTTGTCCTAAAACAACACCACCCTGATACTGTTTGTCCTTTCTGAGAGTCAAAGTGACGCTTGTTCTTTAGCACACATGCCTGAAATGGTCTGGCGTCAGGAAACCTGTCCCATAATCTGTCCAGATGTGCTCAGAGTTCATGTGTTCGCTCTGCAGATGAAGAAACAGCCTTATCACTGGCTTCCTGAGAGCGAGATGTGCCGCTGTGGTTTTCCTGATAGCGCTTCTCTGAGCGCGTAACTGATAGAAGAGGCTTTATCTTACAGCAGACCATGAGTTTGTATTTTAGTGCAGCATTTACATTAGTGGTTAGCACTGTCACCTCACAGCAAGAAGGTTGCTGGTTTGAGTCCCTGCTGAGTCATTAGGCATTTCTGTGTGGAGTTTGCACACTGTAAAAAATAAATTGTTGAGAAAACATTAAAAAACAAGGCAACTTGATGCAGTAAGAACTTTGAGTTCTCTCAACAACTGTTTTTTAGTTCTTCTCAGTAACAATATTTTGTTCAGCTAACATAATTTTGTTTATTCATGCAATGTTGATTATCGTATTTTGCTAATAAAGATATTCCTGTCACATCAACAGAAGAAACAGTTACTGCTATTGGGTCAATTCGTTTTTTTCTGTTTAGTGGATTATTTTTAAAATTTGCTAAATAAGTAATTAGTACTAGTTAGCATATCATCCTGTTTTTAATCATTTTATAAAAAAAAAATACAAACATAAACTTACTATTTCATTCATTCGTTCATTTTTCTTTGGCTTAGTCCCTTTATTAATCTGGGAAGGCCACAGTGGAATGAACGCCAACTTATCCGACATATGTTTTACACAGTAGATGCCCTTCCAGCTGCAACCCAGTACATGGAAACACCCATTCACACCTGTACCGCATGTCTTTAGACTGTGGGGGAAACCGGAGCAGCTGAAGGAAACCCATGTGAACACAGGGTTGTCAACTGACTCAGCCGGGTCTTGAACCAGCAACCTTCTTGCTGTGAGGTGACTGTGCTACCAATTGCGCCACTGTCACCCTTCTTACAAGCATCAGATAATAGTCACGTCACGCATGTGTGAATTGTTTAAATATCAACATTCCTGTTCAATACAAAAATGTTTGTCCAGAGAACTCAGTTAAACATGTAGACATAACATTTTAGTGAATATTGTTGACATAACATACATTTTTATGTAGATCAATAGTTATTCACAATTCCTAGTATATATGACAGAAAAATACAGTGTGCTGAACAAATGATGATTACATTTTTTACAGTGCATGTTCTCCCCGTGTTGGCGTGGGTTTCCTCAAGGTGCTCTGGTTTCCAAACACATGCGCTATAGGTGAATCAGTGTGTATGGGTGTTTCCCAGTACTGGGTTGCAGCTGTAAGGGCATCTGCTGTGTAAAACATATGCTGAAATAGTTGGCGGTTCATTCTGCTGTGGTGAACTCTGAAAAATAAGGGACTAAGCCGAAGAAAAATGAATGAATATATATATATTTATTTTATAATTGAATCAATGTCAATAAAGTGTAAAGGGTTAAATCATATTATACATTATAAACCTCTTCAGACAAAACGATGTGGTATGTTTGTCTGAGTAACAGTTTGTACTTGTGTCTCACTTCCTGTCTCTTTCTAGTTCTTTCGTACTTCCTTCTCTCATGCTTACTTCCTTCTCACTCTTTATTTTTATCTCTCTTCTTCTAGCACCTTTTCATTCTCAGCAGTGACTCGGTTGTTTTTATTCAACAATATATATATATATATATATATATATAGTTTTTTCTTTTTTAAATATTTCCAAAATGATGTTTAACTGATTCATGAAATGTTCACAGTATGTCTGATAATATTTTTTCTTCTGGAGAAAGTCTTATTTGTTTTATTTCGACTAGACTAAAAGCAGTTTTAATTTTTTTATAACCTTTTTAAGGTCAATATTATTAGCCCCTTTAAGCTATATTTTATTTCGATAGTCTACAGAACAAACCATCATTATACAATAACTTGCCTAATTACCCTAACCTGCCTAGTTAACCTAATTAACCTAGTTAAGCCTTTAAATGTCACTTTAAGCTGTATAGAAGTGTCTTGAAGAATATCTAGTCAAATATTATTTACTGTCATCATGTCAAAGATAAAATAAATCAGTGATTAGAGATGAGCAGGGCCAGACAGAATCTGCGGACGTATTTTGCTATTTCTGCAGAGAATTTTGGTAAAAATCTGCAAATTTCTGCAGAATTATTTTAGAAGTCTCGTAACTAAAACCTTAATATGTGAAATAAAAAATAATACCTTTTAAAATTTTATTTAATGTATAAAATGCAAATCCAATTGTATTCACTTTATTTGGTAAACAAAGCAAGTCTCTCATATAATATATTTACTAAAAGACAGAAAATATGACTTTACAAACTGCATTGTACATAAATCAGATGAACATTTTCATATTAGTCAATAATATTACTGTAATTAATAAAAAACTGAATAAATATAGATTTACACAAATTTACTCAAGTAAATAAACAGAATTAATCTGCGGAATTCTGTGGAAAATCTGCGGAATTCTGCGTGCGCAGATTCTATGTGGGCCTAGAGATGAGTTACTAAAACTATTATAATTAGAAATGTGTTGAAAAAAATCCTCGGTTAAACAGAAATTGGGGAAAAAAATAAACAGGGGGGCTAATAATTTTGACTTCAACAGTATATATGTATTTAATTACAATTACACACACACACACACACACACATACACACACACACACACACATATATATATATATATATATATATATATATATATATATAGTGTTTGAGGTTTTTAAAAGGTTAAGTTTAGGTTTCTACATGATTGCAGTGTTTTATTAGTTATTATGTTTATATTTAGTTTAAATTAGTTTTGGTTGTCAAATAATTTTTCTATTATGTTGTATCATAATTATTTCTTTTATTTCACTTGTTTTTTATATTAATTTGCTATTTCAGTTAACATTGTTTGCATTTCTTAAAGAATTGTTATTATTATTTTGTTCAATTATTAATATTTTACATTAGGTTTTGTGCTATTTTAAATACATTTTTAGGTGTTTTGAGTTTTTAAAAGTTTCTAAGTAATTGTAGTGTTTTTTTGTTATTATTTTCATTTATTCTTCATTATCAAAGCAATATTTATATTTTATTATTCTATATTTCCTCCTGTTATTCTATTATTTTACTTGTAAATATTTCATTTAATATTAATTAATCTCAACTCCAGTCAACTTACCCTTCTCTGAAATCCCATCCACCCCGCCTCCCCATGTATTCCTGAGTACGTCCCATACAGGTGAGTGGGCTTAACAAGCCACCTGTGCAAAGACACCCTCTTGTCTCTCTGACTCTCGCACCAGGTTGCACATTTGCACTTTCTTAATCACTCCATGTCTCTTGGAAACATTATGCATTTCAAATTGTGCTTCACACAGGTGAGTGTGCTTGACCAACCACCTGTAGAAACACTCTTCTCTCTTATACACCCAACACTTTATCTAAACTCCATCTTACAAGGACTTAATAAGGAAAGCAATGTTTACTATAAATGTACCACGATCATGTTGCACTGCTTACTTAAACCTTAAATACACAATTTTAAACCTTAAATACCTCTTTTGCACAATATTCACCTTTAATACCTCTCTTGCACAATATCCTGCACAACATTGTTCAGTCTCATGTAAAAGTACTTGTATAGCCTGTCCTATGTGTATATTTTAAGTATTTTATTTTATAGTACATGTTAGTTATGCATAGGTTTTTTTAAATAGCTCTCATGTCCAGTGTTGTGTTTGTATTTATGATTAATCTATGTAGCACTGTTGTCCTGCGAGGCACATTTCGTTCCTCTGTATGTCCACACATGTAACTGGTGACAATAAAGCTCGACTTGACTTGATATGTTATCACAGTTAACATTCAGATGACATTTTTAAGAGTTCTTTTTATTTAATAATTAAATGTTAGTAATCAATAACAGCACTACGTCTAATGTCTATGGTTGTAGCTGTGCATTAATCATTTATCTGGTAGCTGTTGTGTTTGTTTATCATTAATCCAAGACAGATTTGCTTGTCTCTGTGTGGGCAGATCTGTGAAAATGATCCACAGCATCATCCCATCTGTGAAAAATCGTGACCGCAAAGAAACAACATCATTTACACTTATTTAATGCCAAGCAAACAGTCTGTTGGCCATTTAATCCAATGCTAATTCAGATATAAACATAAGAGTCGCTTATAAATGTTATGCATCTCCTCATTAAAGTGCACTATTTATTGCTTAGTGTGATATTTTAATATTACTGAAACACTGTTATTATTATTTTAAGTTTATAATAAGTATAGTAAAATCTTTTTGTTAACAATAAATAATCACATTAGTTAACAGGAACTAAGAATGAAAAAATGTTGATGATAAAATTTACTAAAACATGTTGAATCAAAATAAAATTTATTTTATTTATTGTAATTAACAAATTACAAACACTCAAATGACTGTAATTGAGTAGTATTTCTCAGAAATTGTAATTTACCAAGTAGTTGTACTTCCCTTGAGTACATTTTTAATGCAGTATTTATCCCTTTATTAATCTGGGGTCGCCACAGCAGAATGAACCGCCAACTTATCCAGCATATGTTTTATGCAGCGGATGCCCTTCCTGCTGTAACCCATCACTGGGATTCATCCATGCACACTCATTCACACACATACACTACAAACAATTTAGCTCATCAAATTCCCTTATAGCGCATGTGTTTGGACTGTGGGGGAAACCCACGCCAACACGGGGAGAACATGCAAACTCCACACAGAAATGCCAACTGACCCAGCCGAGGCTCGAACCAGTGACCTTCTTGCTGTGAGGCGATCGTGCTACCGACTGCGCCACCTTGAGGCCCCTTTTTATTTTAAATTTGTTTATTCTTTTGTATGACAATACACATTGAATATCAATAAAAAGATAAACTGCAATATATTGTCTGATAATCCCATCCCTATCTCCTCATGCATTTTAACTCGCTTAAACAAAACAAGAACAAATATATATACTAAATGAAGTATGTCAGATGTACCTATATATCAGAAAATAAACACATATAAAATAAAATGTCAACATAAAATAATAATTAATTGAAATTTAATGAATAACACATAGTAGTCTATACTCCATTCGACTAGTTTAGTTTCTGTCAGCTTTGCGTTTTTGACTGTTGTAAAATAATGCTCAGGTTAGTGTAGATCAATGTTTTGTGTCTAATTTTTTTTATGTTTTGGGGTTAGTAGCCATATAATGAGCAGGATAATTAATGTGATTAATTAATTAAAGAGGAAGAAAAAAACTTATAACAAATTTAACTGGGTGGTCGTCACGATGGCGCAGTGGGTAGCACGATTGACTCATAGCAAGAAGGTCGCTGGTTCGAGCCCTGGCTGTGTCAGTTGGCATTTCTGTGTGGAGTTTGCATGTTCTCCCAGTGTTGGCGTGGCTTTCCTCCCGGTACTCCCGTTTTCCTCACAGTTCAAAGACATGCGGTATAGGTGAATTGGGTTGGCTAAATTGTCTGTAGTGTATGAGTGTGTATGGATGTTTGCCAATGATAGGTTGCGGCTGGAAGGGCATGCGCTGTGTAAAACATATGCTGGATGAGTTGGCGGTTCATTCCGCTGTGGCAACCCCAGATTAATAAAGGGACTAAGCCGAAAAGAAAATAAATAAATGAAAATTTAACCGATAACAGGTGTACTAGGAAGTCGAGTAAACGACTAGGTTGTCCAAAAAGGATCCCAAATCTTATAAAAGGAGTTGAGAAATCCAGAGAGTGAGAGTAAGCATCTTAACAGTGTCTGACACAGTAAACAATGACCTGTATCCAGACAGCCGTGTAATAATATCTAATAATACACCGCAGCTCTGCATTCAAAAATAAGATAAATCTGTTATGATTTTGTGTTTCTATCATGTGGGTAGGTGTGATAACCTGCGTGTGTTCAAGCTGGGTCTGCTATCGGGTCTGTGGTGGACGCTAGCGCTCATGTGCTGGATTAGCGATCGCATTTTCTGCGAGATGTGGTCATCTGTCAACTTCCCGTATTTGCACTGTGCCTGGTGAGTGTGTATATCTATGCATATATCTGATCAAGTGCGCTTAAAGGTACAGTATAGTTCAGATTAACACATAAATTACTCTTTAAGCCACATAAATTACTCAATTTAAGCCATCCTCGGTGTATATGATTTTCTTCTGTCAGTCAGACAAACACAGGATAAAGATTTCCTTTTTTTTTTTTTGACAACAAACAAAGCCTGTCGCACACATATACATTTAGGTTCTATAAAAATATATGTATAATATTAACATAAAATAAAAATAAATAATAATATTAGGTAATATATAAATATACAGTTGAAGTCAGAATTATTAGCCCCCCTGTTTATTTTTTCCCCAATTTTTGTTTAACGGATTTTTCTCAATACATTTCTAATCATAATAGTTTTAATAACTCATCTCTAATAACAGTGACAGTAAATAATATTTGATAAGATATTTTTCAAGACACTTCTATACAGCTTAAAGTGACATTTAAAGGCTTAACTAGGTAAGTTAGGTTAACTAGGCAGGTTAGGGTAATTAGGTAATGATGGTTTGTACTGTAGACTATCGAAAACAAATATAGCTTAAAGGGGCTAATAATATGGACCTTAAAATGTTTTTTTTTTTATTAAAAACTGCTTTTATTCTAGCCGAAATAAAACAAATAAGACTTTCTCCAGAAGAAAAAATATTATCAGACATACTGTGAAAATTTCCTTGCTCTGTTAGACATCATTGGGGAAATATTTAAAAAAGAAAAACAAAATTTAAAGGGGGGCTAATAATTTTGACTTCAACTGTATATACAATAACTTTATTTTCATTAACTAGCATTAACCAATATAAATAAATAATTCTGTAATAAATGTATTGTTCATTGTTTGTTCACATTAGTAAATACATGAAGCCTTTATTTTAACGACTTTTAAAATAATAAAGCCTTTATATTTATATTTATTTTAGTACAAGGTAAACATAATGAAAATTTTAATTATTGCCTTGGCAATTACTGTAGCTGATAATGAGGGATAATAATATTCATTGTTTTTTTCGGTGTCGTTTGACCCAAATTTTAATTCTGAAATGTTTTCAAATAAAATATATATATTTAAATCTCATAATATTCTACAAATTTCCACCATATTTAATTTTGTCAACAAATGTCAACTGTAAATATTGGTCATCATAATCATTCATAATAATAAATAACATAAATAATAAATAAAATGACAAATAAATAATATATACAAATATTATATATATATACTGTATATATTAATTATTATATACATTATTATTTGTTACTAGCATAAATCATATTTAAATTTTAAATAATGAATAAACTGAAAGATGCAAGCAGGATTAAGGGGCCCAAACCTTCATAGCACCGCCACCTCTGTGTCCACTGATTCCAACATCTGTGCAAAGTCTTAAGAGTTTTTAAACATGTTAATTGCACCCAAAAAAGCTTAAAAATATTTATTATAATCCTTACAACAACAAAAGGGCCTTTCACCTATTTGGCTTGGACCCTAATTACTAAATTAAAGTATATAGAAATTAATGATAAGATTAATGAATGAAATGATCTGTACTCTTTCTCTCAGGCACATCCTCATCTGCCTGGCCTCATATCTGGGATGTGTGTGTTTTGCTTATTTCGACGCGGCGTCTGAGGCTCCAGAGCAGGGGCCCGTGGTCAAATTCTGGCCTAGTGAGAAGTGGGCTTTCATCGGGGTGCCGTATGTCACGCTCCTCTGTGTACACCGAAAACCCTCCATCAAGGTGACCTGAGCTGAAGTTTCTGAACACACTTTCAGTTTCACACAGAGGAAAATCATGATATCCTCACAAGGGTGTGTTTTTGGGGGACGGCAAAAGTCAATCAGTGTTATTGATGTGAGGATTTAAAGGGACAGTTCACCCAAAAATGAATATTACCTCACACTCGACTAGTTCAAAGCTTTTATGCTATTTTTTCACAAAATAAGATGATCTAAAGATTGTTGGAAAAAACAGCCATTGATTTCTATGGAAGGAACAAAGAACACTTAATTTTTTCCCAGTATTCTTTAATACAGACAAGCCTGAAATTATTATTATTATTAAATTATTATTATTCATAATCCTGGCAAATTCTGACTTGAAGTTTTTTGTTTAAATGTAAATAAAAACTGAGAAATAGATATATTTTTCCACAATGATGCCTCTTGTACATCATCTTATTATCTTTTGGGAGAAGCCTGTGTCATTTATGGTCAAAAAATAAACTTTCTGGTTGAATAAAAGTAACTTTAGGTCAGAATTTGCCTGGGGTATGAATAATTTCAGGCTTGACATGTGTTCAACAGAAGAAAGAACATGATGAGGAAATGCTGACAGAATTTTCATTTTTGGGTGATTTGTCCCTTTAACCGCATGAAATTAGCTTTCCGTTTGTGTTGGTGTAACACTCAAAAAGGTTTGGAATAATAAAGATTTGTTTCATATTTTAAAAAGCGGTTTCTTTCGTTTAGCAAAGCTGCATTTAGTTGATCAAAAATACAGTAAATAACTGTAATATTGTGAAATAGTCAACATGTAAACATAAATACAGTAA
>CAIGQZ010034999.1:12778535-12792263 GCA_903798205.1 Danio tinwini | reverse complement strand
TTGTAGTAAGCTGGTTGACATTGTAAATTAATTTAATTACATTATTTCTATTATTAGTTTCTGGACTGGAACCGGTGCTTTATTTTATTTATTTTTATTTTATTTTATAGTGAGTTGTAGTGAGCTGGTTGACATCATTGTAAATTAATTTAATTACATTATATCTATTATTAGTTTCTGGACAGGAACAGGTGCTTTATTTTGATTTATTTTATAGTGAACTGTATATGCTGGTTGACATTACTATAAATAATTGAATTAACTATTATAATAATTTGATTTAATAATTGTTATTATTAGTTTCTGGACAGGAGCAGGTGTTTTAATTTATATATATATTATATTTTATTTATATCTAAAAATGTACTTATTTATATTATTATTATTATTATTTACTACTTTACTTTTATGTTATAGGACAGTACAGGGGAGACAGGAATGCATGGGGAGCAGATGAATTGTACTTTTTAAAAGTGTGCTCTCTCTAAGGTTAAAATAAGTAAACGTAACTGTTCTTCTATGCCTCTTAATATTACATTTTTTTTACAGGTGAAGATTTTTAAAAATGTTGAGTATTTAAATCAGAAAATGTGCTAAATTTCTTACCATATTTGTAAACAAACGTGCTGTGGGTGGCAGTATCATAATACATGTACCATGCTACATACACAAAAAATAATAATGTTTTGTAATGTAATATGCATTTATTTAGCGCATTTAGTGTTTTAATTAATAGTAATGTGTGTTTTTCTCTCCTCCTCAGCTGAAGGTTAAAGCGTGTGCAGTAAGGAAGAGTGTTTTTAGTTATGACGAACCCTTATGCACACACTGTTGAGCCTTTGGACCCCCAGAAGCCGGACCACAAGTTCTTTAACCTCAGAAAGCTTAAAGACCCCAGATATGGTAAGACAGTATTTTAATGCATGTTTTATTGAGTCGTGAGTAAGGTAAGGGGCATGATTAAAATGGTAAAGGTAGATATCGCTGTAAGTCCTCATAAATAAAAAGGTTAAAGTTGTGTTGATATGTTTGTTTGTAGAGCAGCTGCCCTTCTCCGTCCGTGTGCTGCTGGAGTCTGCCGTCAGGAACTGTGATCAGTTTCTGGTGAAGCAGGACGATGTGGAGAAGATCCTCAACTGGAAGGTGACGCAGAGTCAGACGGTGGAGGTGCCGTTCAGACCAGCCCGCGTCATCCTGCAGGACTTCACGTATGTTTCTAATTCTGCTCAGATCCTATTTATACAGGTTGGGCCATTTATATAGATACACCTTAATAAAATGGGAATGCTGTTTCCTGAAAAGTGGATTGGATCTGACCCTCTTAGACTTTTATCTTTGGGGTCATCTGAAGGCAATTGTCTATGTAATTTATAAGGTGTATCCATAAAAATGGCCCACCCTGTAAATTACTATCCTATAAGTCTGTTACAGATTTTTTTCCATGATATCGAAAATTGTACATGGATATCAATATCTTTTCAAGGAATCATTCTGAAGTTAAACACTGAAAATCAGTTCACCAGTGTTATAGTGATATATATATGTATTTGTCTGATTGTTTGGCAGGGGTGTACCTGCAGTGGTGGACTTTGCAGCCATGCGGGATGCGGTAAAAAAACTGCAGGGTGACCCAGAGAAGATCAATCCAGTGTGTCCCGCAGACCTCGTCATCGATCACTCCATTCAGGTCGACTTTAACAGAAAGTAGGTCGATCTTAAATCTAAAATAGCTTTTATGTCTCTTTCTGTCCATCAGGACAGCCTCTGTTTCTTTAAAATAAGACAAAAATGTTAAGATTGATGGATTAATGATAGATTCAAGCTGTGCTGCAGGGTTTATGTTTTTTCTAGCTGTGAATTCATTTAATCTCTTAAATAAACAAACATTTATATATACAGTTGAAACCACAAGTTTACATACACTTAAAAAAAGGAGCATAACCACTTAAAAAAAATGTCTGATGGTAAATCATACTAAACGTTTACTATTTTAGGTCTGATAGGATTACCTAAATCATTTACATTAGCTAAATGCCAGAATAATGAGAGAATTTATTATTAATTTCTAGACAGTCATAAGTTTACACACATTTCCTTGGTATTTTTTAGCTTTGCTTTTAAACTGTATAACTTTGGTCAAATGTTTTGGGTTTCCTTCCACAAGCTTCTCACAATAGTTTGCAGGGATTTTGGCCCATTCCTCCTGACAGAATTGGTGTAACTGAGTCAGATTTGTAGGCTGTCTTGCTCGCGCAAGCTTTTTCAACTCTGCCCACAAATTTTCTATAGGATTGAGCTCAGGACTTTGTGATGGCCACTTCAAAACATTCACTCTGTTGTCCTTAAAGCACAGTTTAACTAATTTGGCAGTACACTTAGGGTCATGGTCTGTTTGGAAGACCCATTTGTGGCCAAGTTTTAATTTCCTGGCTGATGTCTTGAGATGTTGCTTCAGTATTTCTACATAATGTTCAGTCTTCATGATGCCATCTATGCTGTGAAGTGGACCAGTCCCTCCTGCAGCAAAACAGCCCCACAACATGATGCTGCCGCCTCCATACTTCACAGTTGGGATGGTGTTCATTATAAAAAGTGCATTATAAAAAAGGCAAAAACAGTGTGCAAAAAACTGTAAAAATGTAAGTGAAATATCCCAGTTAAAATAAGATGGAAGAATTATGCATTTACAGTCATAATTGTCTTATTTAGAGAAGCTCCTAAAAGATTAGTCCTAAATACACACCTCTAAGAATGCATTTAACCCATTAATAATGTTTTAATCATTTGTATATATTTTTGTGTATTTGTATAATTCATGTGGGTTTCCTCCGGGAGCTCCGGTTTCCCCCCACAATCCAAACATATGCGCTGTAGGTGAATTGGATGAGATAAATTGTCCGTAGTGTATGAGTTTGTGTGAATGCAAGAGTATATGGGTGTTTGCCAGTACTGGGTTGCAGCTGGAAGGGCATCCACTGTATAAAACATACGCTGGAATAGTTGGCAGTTCATTCCGCTGTGGTGATATCTGAAATAGTCTAAGCCGAATGAAAATGAATGAATGAATATTTGTATAATATGTATGTCTATAGATTCAAATATTTAAACTAAAACTTTAGACGTGCAATGCATAAAACCCTGCAGAAGCAGTCTGACTAAGCTTTAGTGCATTTCAGAATTTTCTTTTGTTGTATTATTAAATCCTGCACTTTTTATTCTAAAATGTTTCTCTCAGCTTAAACAAAAAAGCTGAAACAAAAATCACACGTAGGAGTATTTTAATTTTAGTGCTTTTTTTGTACTTTAAGGTCTGACAGCCTTCAGAAAAACCAAGATCTTGAATTTGAAAGGAACAGGGAACGCTTTGAGTTCTTAAAGGTGACATTTTTTTACCTCTTCACTTTGCATTTAGTAATAATCTATGCATCTTAAAGAAATGCTGACGATGATCATTTTTTTGTGAACTTTTCTGGTCCTCAGTGGGGCTCTAAAGCGTTCAGGAACATGCGGATCATTCCTCCGGGATCAGGAATCGTCCATCAGGTCAATCTGGAGTATTTGGCCCGGGTGGTGTTTGACCAGGACGGGTTTTATTATCCGGACAGTCTGGTGGGAACAGACTCTCACACCACCATGATCGATGGATTAGGAGTGCTGGGCTGGGGTGAGTGAAAGACCATCCACATCCACAGCAGTTTCATTCATTCATTCATTTTCTTTTCGGCTTAGTCCTTTTATTAGTCTGGGGTCGCCACAGCAGAATGAACCGCCAACTTATCCAGCAAGTTTTTACGTAGCGGATGCCCTTCCAGCCACAACCCATCTTTGGGAAACATCCACACACACTCATACACTAGGGACAATTTAGCCTACCCAATTCACCTGTACTGCATGTGTTTGGACTGTGTGGGAAACCGGAGCACCCGGAGGAAACCCACGCAAACGCAGGGAGAACATGCAAACTTTACACAGAAACGCCAACTGACCCAGCCAAGGCTCGACCAGCGACCTTCTTGCTGTGAGGTGACAGCATTACCTACTGCGCCACTGCATGGCCTACACAGCAGTTTCATTATTTAAAATCATACTTGGTCTTCTTCACATTTATCATTTTGGGTCATTGTTGCGATTTAAATAAGGGGTAAATAACATTTAGAAAGGGATATTATTGCTGGGTAAAGGCGATGGATATAAGGAGATAATGGTTTAAATTAATTTATTACAAAATTAAATCAGTAAAGCCATCAAATGATAGGAATGTGTAAGCTATTTACAATTAGGCATGGGTCGGTATAAGATTCTGATGATATAATAACCTTGGATAAAAATAACACTGTATTGTGATTACTGCTCTTTCTTCTTAAATGTCGGGGTAAAAAACTATTTCCCCAGTTGAACACAATATATTTTATTTTAAGAAATATTTATGTTGGCGGTTCATTCCGCTGTGGCGACCCCAGATTAATAAAGGGACTAAGCCGAAAAGAAAATGAATGAATGAATGAAATAATTAAGATATTTTGCAACAGTAAACATGTCAGGCTAAATAATTAAAATAAAGCATTGCCTTCTGCTGTCTTCATTAGTTTCAGAAACACAACTAGAAAAGGCTTCTTTGGATAGCTTTGTTTTCTTTGGATATAAAATATAGGCACTGTACTGTCCAGCATTAAAGCATGGTGAATATTGGCGTATAAGCGTATAATTTTCAAATGTTTTCTCAATTGTGGGGTGGGGTGGGGTGGGGGGGGGGGGGGCAGTAGTTTTTAATGTGGAGATACTGTTGCCTTAAAAAACTTAATAAAATAGTCATAAAAAAACACATAAAAATATTGCATATACCGTAGGATGGTAAAAGAGAAAAGTTTTGCAGTTTTAAAACCTTGACTTTTACAGACTGCTGTAAACCTTGAAACCGGTTATCATCAAATGCCTATTTGCAATGTAGCAAAAGAAAAGAAAAGGAAAGGAAAAAGTTAGCTTAAGGAGAAAAGGAACTAGACTGGCACCAAAAGCAAAGAATTAATTTAGTTACACGTGTTCCATGCACTTACTATAGGATATACACTGAATTATGCTTAATGTTATCAAACCTAAACAACCTTCTAACCAGTGGCATAGCGCAAAATGCGGGGGCACCCCTACAGGGATTATTGACGGCGCCCCCCGGGGGTTGATTTTTGTAAGCTGAGGCCCCCTTGCAAAAAAAAACATATAGCGAACTGATAAACTGTAAAAATGTTACACTACATGCACACACTTCTATGAAGCTAATAGAAAGACAGACAGATATAATCCATACACATCACATTTTCATATACAAAAACACCAGTCTTACACAAAAATCTGACTGTGACAGGATAATCAACGTGAAATGTTTGCAGGGTCTGATAATAATATTTATGGCATTCGTTATTAACAACCTAGCTAAATGTCTTGTCGAACAATTTAATGTGACTAACGTACAAACGTAAGGAAGGATTCATCATTTTAAAATGTCATTTTTACTTAAACATAAGAATAATAATTAGAAACTGTGAATAACTGTGCCAAATACTTCGAATATAACTCATTATCAGCTTGTGTGTGTGTGTGTGTGTGTGTGTGCATATGTGTGTGTGAGAGAGCGAGAGAGAGAGAACAAATACGCGCCGTCTGTCTGTGGTTGTAAAGTGTACTATAAACTATAAAAATCATACAAATATAAACGTTATTTAAGTGAAACACATTTCGTTAAATCCTTATCATTCCTTTTATGTCATTTTCACATTTCACTTTGCGCCAACAAAGCAGAAGCGGTTGACTGCGCGGCGCATACAGAGCATTTTCACACTGGCAAAGTGCATGCAGCGCGCAGATCGATCTATCTACTTTAAAATGTTTGTACTTATACTTTTCTTCTGGCCGCGGCGATTTTCTCCAATACCACTTCATCTGCAAGTCTTTTTATTGCAAATTATGTAGCCTGGCTACATCATTCTGTGCTTCTGCGTGCGGTCACGTTATAACCATGTGAAAGCTCTGTTAACATGGGCGCTGAAACAAAAACATTGCATGTGCGGTGTAAAAGGGACTTTATTTATAATTTGCTTTATCGCCTTTTATTGAAGCGCAGAATGTGGATGGTTTTGTTGTTTATGCTGCTAGCGCTGGCACCAAACCCTTGAAGAAAGATTTATTTATTTTTTATCAGTTGTTTGGTTAGCGTCATTAAAAAAATGAGCAACCTTCCGGGGGCCCCCACCTCGCAGGGCCCCCAGGCAGTGCGTGCCCTACCGCTACGCCACTGCTTCTAACCCCAACCATATAGTTAAGTGCATTTAATTAATTAATATCACTCATTAGTTAAATGAACAGTTACACAATATATGTCAACTTATGTGACACAATATATGTCAACAGTGTTCATTACTGATTTCCTCGTTGATAAAAAAAAAAAATTAATAAAATTACCTGTTTTCATTTTATTATAATTAAGTATCATTAATGAAGTCAGAATTATAAGCCCTCCTGTTAAATTTGAATTCTTTTATATTTTTTATCCCCAATTTCTGTTTAACAGAGAAGATTTTTTTTACAATGCATTTCTAAACATAATAGTTTTAATTTATAAGTTTAAAGTGCAATTTAAAGGCTTAATTGGGTTAATTAGGCAAGTTGGGTTAATTATGCAAATCATTGAATAACGATAGTTTGTTCTGTAAACAATAAAAAAAAAATGCTTAAAATATGCTTCATAATATTGACCTCAAAAATGTTTTTTAAAAAAATTAAAAACTGCTTTTATTCTAGCCGAAATAAAATAAATAAGACTTTATCCAGAAGAAAAAAATATTATCAGACATACTGTGAAAATTTCCTGAATCTGTTAAACATCATTTGGGAAATGTTTGTAAAAGAATAAATATTGCATAGGAGGGCTAATAATTTCACACCTGTATATGTTACGTTATAATTATATGATCCCTTTAAAATGAAAATAAATGCTGTTTTGCTTCAGGTGTTGGAGGTATTGAGGCAGAAGCAGTCATGTTGGGTCAGCCCATCAGTATGGTCCTGCCGGAGGTCATCGGATACAGACTGCTGGGGACGCCCGACAAATACATCACCTCCACTGACATCGTCCTCACCGTCACCAAGGTGGAGAAGTGTGAAGCTTATGAGGATAAAAAAAAAATACTCAATTAAAGATGAAGATTTTACAGCTGAGCTCTAAACATTTCCTATGAAACAAGCAGTGTTGGAGGTGTCACAGTGGCGCAGTGAGTAGCACAATCAACAGCAAGAAGGTCGCTGGTTTGAGCCTCAGCTGGATCAGTTGGTATTTCTGTGTGGATTTTGCATGTTCTCCCCGTGTTGGCGTCGGTTTCCTCCTCCGGGTGCTCCGGTTACCCCCACAGACCAAACACGTGCGCTATTGGAATTGGGAGGGTAAATTGTCCATAGTGTATGAGTGTGTATGGGTGTTTCCCAGTGATGGGTTGCAGCTGGAAGGGCATCCGCTGCGTAAAACATATGCTGGATAAGTTGGTGGTTCATTCCAATGTGCTGACCTCAGATTAATAAAGGGACTAAGCCGAATGAATGAATGAAGCAGTGTTGGGTTATAATGCGTTACTAGTAATGCAGTACTGTAGCGTCATTACTTTTGACAGTAACTAATACTGTAACGCATTACTTTTTAAATATATTAACTCCGTTATCGTTACTATATGATGCGTTTGTCTGTTACTTCGTAAGTTAATTAATTTTGGCTGCAGTCTAGCCTATGCATTGTGGGATTGGTGGATGGGCCAGACTGGAAAAATGTCAAGCGAAAGCAGAGACATGAAATGTGAGCGAGTTACGCTAAGTGTGTGACCGTGTTTGTGCACGCGAGAGAGGCCAAGTGTGCACGTGAGAGAGACCGAATGCATGCGCGGTAGACCGAGTGTGCACGTACGAGAAACCGAGAGACTATTAACGTTACTATTATTAATTAGTATTACTTATACTACTGTGTTTGTTGTTTCAATTAAACAAGCACACATTTGCACACAACAGCAGATTTTGCTCTTTGAGTATACACTGCTTACTTCCCATAAGTTGCTGACATACCACGTTTAATTTGTGGTCGGTTTGAAAATTGCTCATAGATTTCATTTTTGAGCAGCTGTTATGTTTTTGTTTGGATTAAAATGCATGAAATGTAAATATGCCCTTCTAATCTAAAATGTAAATCTAATTAATGCACTTAAATTCTCAAATTAGGTCTGTCTGAGGTGTTGGGCGTGGCTAACATGCTTAACCACGCCCAGTGCTTAATTTGTGAATTGCGAGGTCCCGAAACAGATCAGGTTAACGGTTACCCGAGGACGGAGAGGTGTCACGCACGAAAGTAAAGAGCGGGCGGTTGTCGCGGACGAAAGTGAAAAGGGTTGGGGAGTCGTGGAAGAAAGTGAAACTGTACGTTCACACCGAAAGCAGCGAGAGCATCAAAGGCCGTTCTTGCCGCCCTGATGACAACGCTGTCTGCCCAGCTCCAACGGCGAGAGCGTCAAAATTCACTACACTGATCTCGTATTTAAAGGAGCCACTGCAGCATATCATATCAGTTACATTCCCGCATAAAACATGCTTTCTAGCGTGAAGATGTTGCACACTTTTTATCAAATTAATTTAACCACGGAAGATCTAGTTGCAATTATCCAATGTGTCCATATGCCTGAAATATTCTGAAGCAGCAATACTGTTTTGTATTGTCGCGTGAGATTCCCGCTTTTTTTTAAGAAAATAAAAAATATAACATTGATGCACATCAGTAACTCGCCAGTAACGTTTTTAATGTATGTTCCTGTAAGAAAAACATTGCAAATAATTGGAAATCCGGCGACCGTAATATTAAAACCCTTGGGAACAACTGTGGTCGGAACAAAAGGTCACTGGACTCCTCTCAAGAGGTGGACTTCTACATTCTGATTGCTTGCCGCTGAACCACATCATAGCTCATTACCATAAAGTTGACTTGATTTCAACTCTCCTCAATGCCCACACTGGCGAAGACGTGTCGCGTTGTTCCTCGCCGCTGGCTCCCATTGAAAATGAATGACTTCCAGCTACTTTGACGCTCAAGCCGCTTTCGGTGTGAACGTACAGAAAGTGAACAGTGGACCGGGGAGTAGGGCGGTTGAGGAGGGGGATCGGTAAAATGAGGCGTCGGATCAGATTTCAGAGGTGCCGGATCCGGCGTGTTCCGGCTTAAATTAAGCCCTGACCACGCCCCTCCAGCTGTCAGTTTTGACAACACACAGAAATGGTGAGGAGGAGGAGTCTGTTAGGTTGTAATAACTCTCCCCAAACCCTTTCCCCCTGATCTTTCTAAATGAAATCTTCACTACATCCAATTAGCTCGCAGTAGAAAAAACAAGCCACTCCCCCTTTTTTTCCCTTATTTAATATTCTGTTTCTCTGTGAACTGCTTCACAATACGAAAACAAAAACAGTTGCAGCTTCTAGTTGATGCAGAGTTTAACTGTTTATTTCATTTAATTGTCTGACATTCAAGTATTAGAGGAACGTATGCTCTTATTGGCCTTAAAGCATATCAGTGTGTGGGAACCACTGAACTCAGTTTCTCTGTTCCTCTGTATGTTTTCTCTGGACAGCATTTGCGGCAAGTTGGTGTGGTTGGGAAGTTTGTGGAGTTTTTCGGGCCTGGTGTTGTGCAGTTGTCCATCGCTGACCGCGCCACCATCGCCAACATGTGCCCGGAGTATGGAGCCACCGCTGCTTTCTTCCCTGTAGACCAGATCAGCATCCAGTACCTGAAGCAGACCGGTGGGTTAAACTCTTAAAAAATATCAGATCCTTGTAGAGAGAAGTACCCTTCAGAATAAATTTGTACACGATGGAAATAATGTTCTTTAAAAGAAAGTACATTACAGAATTGACCGTTTCAATGTGAGGATGTCATTGGCCCACACTGTAAGCCCCTTGGACGGCATGGTGGCTCAGTGGTTAGCACTGTCACCGCACAGAAAGAAGGTCACTTGTTTGAGTCCCAGCTGGGCCAGTTGGCATTTCTGTGTGGAGTTTGCATGTTCTCCCTGTGTTGGCGTGGGTTTCCTCTGGGTGCTCCCACCCAGAATTCCAAAGACATGCAGTATAGGTGAATTGAATAAACTGGGTGTTTCCTAGTACAACATATGCTGGATAAGTTGGTGGTTCATTCCACTGTGGCGACCCCTAATGAACAAAGGGACGAAGCCGAAGGAAAATGAATAAATGTAAGCCCCTACGGGTTGATTTAAACCAAAGAAGGAATGTGTCCTTTGTTCTGACTGCTGCAAAAATAAAATCCATCTACTCTACTACTCTACTAAACTCTACTAACTGGACATTACTAGTTTAGAATATACCACAGCCAAAATAAATGGCGCCAGTATGAAAACTGTACATTTTTGGTCATATTGTATGTTTCAATCCTGATTTTGTACCTATTATTGCACTATTACTGTTTTTATTATAATTTACCTTTCTGTTGGGTGTATCTCGGGCTTTGTTAAAGGTAGATTTAAATCTAAAATGATTAATAAATAAAGAGTAATAAGAACAACAACAGTTAGGTGACACGGTGGCTCAGTGGTTAGCACTGTCGCCTCACAGCAAGAAGGTCCCTGGTTCGACTCCCGGTTGGGTCAGTTAGCATTTCTGTGTGGAGTTTGGATGTTCTCTCCATGTTGGTTTCCTCCGGGTGCTCCGGTTTTCCCCACAGTCCAAACACGTGCACTATGAGTGAATTGAATAAACTAAATTGGCCGTAGTGTGTGAATGTGAGTGTGTATGGGTGTTTCTAAGTACTGGAAGTGCTGTGTAAAACATATGCTGGATAAATTGGTGGTTCATTCCGCTGTGGCGACTTCTGATGAATAAATGGACTAATCCGAAAGAAAATGAATGTGTTTCCAAACATTTTTTAGGTTCAATCAATTTGTATGGGCTTACAATGCACGAACATGTCCTGTTTGTTTCATAACTGTAGTTAGAGGCAATTCAAGTATATTTTTATATACTTTATTTTTATTTCTCTTTTTTTAAGACAATAAAAAAATACAATAACACATAGGAACTTAAATTAACAGTTGACAGGTCACATTAACAAATACATTTAGAAATTAGATTACACTATGTAAAGGAATAAGTACAGTCCATTTCTCCCAATATTGCAGGTATTTGTCCATTTGTAGTTTTAAAGGGCACCTATGGTGAAAAATCTACTTTTCAAGCTGTTTGGACAGACATATGTGTAGGTATAGTGTATGGGAGCGTCATATTGGGGTGATATAAACACACTCAGTCCTTTTTTCAATTTAATAACATAAAAACGCTGGACCAATTGGAGCGGTTTTGAGACCGACCACAACTTAGGACGTAGGAGTGCGGTCCCCCCGCCCACTGAATTGATTGACAGCTGCGTATTAACATGTCTCCGTAGTATCAACAAGACAGGACGTGCACAAAGCTACCGTGAATAAAAGATCTGTTCAGTTTGCTAGGATCATCAATCATCATCAAATGTGATCAAGAGTGAGTTTGACAAGTTTAAAATCTTTTAAAACAGTGCATGTGTTAATGAATTACAGCCATTTACTTCAGCTTTACTTCATCAACACAGCCGCGTGTCAGAACAATTATAAAAGATGATGCTTCAATCCCGGTTTGTGGACGTTAAATCAGGTTTATTTTGTACATTAACGTAACAGAGAGAGATCCATAAAGCAGTGGATATTAACCTGTATCCTGTAATATTTGCGTGCAAAGACGGTGCAAAGCTAAATGCACACGCTGTATGTGTGTGTCTGTGCTGTGTGTGTCTGTGTGTGTGCGTGAACTTTGTAACGACATTGTGTGTGACTCATCATTGCAGCTCCACAACAAATGCATCAAATACTCATTGATAAAGGTCTTACTGTAGTATTTCTCACAAACGTTAGGTGAGATCTGCTTCCTTTATGCCTGTTTGTCAGTTGTCTGAGGCAGCCGAGGGTGGAGACTGAGGCACACTGACAAGCACATGGGAACGGTGGGCGTGGAGGACTAGCCTTAAAGGCGCAGTACACAAAAACAGCTGCTGAGAGCTATAAAATACAAACTAGTGAAAGCTGTAATAAATAATCTGATGGGTGTTTTGAGCTGAACTTTACAAACACATTCTGGGACACAAAATACTTATATTAAATCTGGATAAAGGGGTAACCTAGGTGCTCTTTAAAGAAAAAGTCCTCTCCATATTTTGATAATTATATATGATATCGATCCATTCAGATTTTGCAGGGGGTTCCAGTTGTAGCCACTTTTGAGTCACAGTTTTCTTACTGGTTGCTGGAAGTATTTTTTTATAAAAACTTGTCTTTTACTGTTAAGTTGGCTGCAATATTTCCCAGATAAATTGTTGTAAAAGAAAAGTCCACATCATCAATTCAATTCACCTTTATTTGTATAGCGCTTTTACAATGTAGATTGTGTCAAAGCAGCTTCACATAAAAGATTATAGTAAATTGAAACCGGGTCAGTTCAGTTTTTAGAGTTTAAGTTAAGTTCAGTTTAGCTCAGTTCAGTGTGGGTTAATAATCACTACTGAGAGTCCAAACACTGAAGAGCAATTCCATCAATGCGCAGCTCTACAGATCCTGAAACATGCAAGCCAGTGGCGACAGCGGCGAGGAAAAAACTTCACCAATTGGCGAAAGTGAAGAATAAAAATCTTGGGAGAAACCAGGCTCAGTTGGGCACGACCATTTCTCCTATGGCCAAACGTCTTGTGCAGAGCTGCAGTCTAGGCCCCGGAGCATGGAGAATGCTGGAGAATGCTGCACCTCAGTGAAGACTCGTCTGTCCCTGGAGCGTCACAGGAATCAGTCTAATGCTCTCCTCCATGACCACCACAGCAGCTGCTCAGGATACAGCCTGGTCCAGGATTAAAAACCTTGGGATAATCTCGTCGCTGGTTTTGGATCGCATCAGTGGTGCTGCATAGTCTGAGGGCTTCGGGATGAGTGTCCCCAGGTGGAAATAGAAATAGAATGGAAATATCAGCATTACATCCTGCCAGTATGACTAAATGGCTGGGCAACTCCAAAATATGTGAAAGTGGTTTGCCAAGAATTCAAGCATATCTTCATATCATTAAAACAACTCTCATAACATTATTTATCAATATGAGGACTTTTTTGGGTAGCTCTCGCAAGCTATGGAAATTCAAAATGTAAAACAGGACCATTGTCATTGTTTGCATCCCTCAAAATGGTCTATATTATAAAGTGTATGTACTTAATAGGACTGTTCACCCAAAAATTTAATTAATGTTGGAAAGCGGCAGCCATTGAATGAATAATTTAATAACAGAATTTTTTTTTTGGGACTGTGCCTTTAAGACTATATTAAGAAAAGAAGATGCAATACTTTTACCAGCTTCAAGACATTTTTCAGCAGTTGTTTTTCTGTGTTTCATATGTGTGTGTTTTTAGGGAGAGACATGGAGAAGCTGAGTTACATAGAGAAGTATCTGAAAGCGGTGGGCATGTTCAGAGACTACAGCAACACTGCTCAAGATCCACAGTTTACTCAGGTACTATAAATAAACATACACAACAGTCTCTTTCTGGACTTTCTGCATCACAGACAGCAATATTTTACCAATTTCTAAAAAAATTATTACTTTCTGGCCATCGGATATTAGGCATTGATATA
>CAIGQZ010034999.1:12722913-12736035 GCA_903798205.1 Danio tinwini | reverse complement strand
TATTATTATATTATATTGTATTATATTGTATTATTATATTGTATTATATTATTATATTATATTGTATTATTATATTATATTATTATATTGTATTTTATTATATTATATTGTATTATTATATTATATTGTATTATTATATATTATATTATATTATATTATATTGCATTATATATATATTGTATTATGTTATGTTATATTATATTACATTGTATTGTATTGTTATATTATATTGTATTTTATTATGCTATGCTATATTGTTTTATGTTATGTTGTATTATATTATGTTATGTTATATTATATTGTTATATTATATTGCATTATTATATTATATATATTGTATTATGTTATATTATATTACATTGTATTATGTTATGTTGTATTATATTATGTAGTATTATATTATATTATATTGCATTATTATATTATATTATATATATTGTATTATGTTATGTTATGCTATATTGTATTATGTTATGTTGTATTTTATTATGTTATATTATATTCTATTATATTATATTGTTATATTAAATTATATTATATTGTATTATTATATTATATTGTATTATTATATTATTTTATATTATATTATATTACATTGTATTATATTATGTTATGCTATATTGTGTTGTTATATTATATTGTTATATTATATTGAATTATGTTATGTTATATTGTAATGTTGTTATATTATATTATAGTGTAATATGTTATATTACATTATATTATGTTATATTATATTATGTTATGTTATATTATATTGTATTATATTTATTATGTAATAGTTCATTATGTAATATTTTATTTTATAACATTATCTTATATTATATTAAATTATATTAGATTAGATTAAATAAGATAAAATGACAAATATATATTTTTTTATTCTACATTTTTTTACGTTTAATTATCTTATTCATTTATTTGAAATACTTTGTATTGGTTTTGTTGATTACAGGTTAGAGGAACTTTCGGTTTTATGTGCGAAGCATGATATTCCTCATATAGTCAATAACGCCTATGGAGTGCAGTCGTCCAAATGTATGCACCTTATTCAGCAGGTAACACTTCACCTTTATCGTGCTAATTTTTGTAGCTACTTTACTACAGTAATTAATTTAATTGCACTAAAACCAAATTG
Organism: Danio tinwini; assembly: GCA_903798205.1. Taxonomy (NCBI): domain Eukaryota; kingdom Metazoa; phylum Chordata; class Actinopteri; order Cypriniformes; family Danionidae; genus Danio; species Danio tinwini. The sequence goes on along the minus strand of CAIGQZ010034999.1, from coordinate 12,734,897 downwards.
TCTGATGTTTTTATAGGGGGCTCGGGTTGGGAGAATCGATGCTTTTGTTCAAAGTCTGGATAAAAACTTCATGGTCCCAGTCGGCGGTGCAATCATCGCTGGGTTTGATGAAAACTTCATTCAGGAGATCAGTAAGATCTACCCAGGTATGAACATTCTCTAAATTATGTTGTGTGTGAGGGATCTGTTAAAAAGGAAAGCAGTTCTGAAGTCAGCATGCATTTATTCATTCATTCATTTTCTTTTCGGCTTAGTCCCCCAAGAAGAAAATCTAATAAAAATCTCATTTTGGCTTAACATTGTTTAATGTTTATACTTTTTCAATTTCATTATAAAACTGAAGGCATTTGATTCAGGCTCCCATCACCTATACCACAGTCAACCACTAGGAGTGATAGATATTTTGCCTCAACTCAATTAGGCTAAGTCAACAAGGGGAAATGTAACCTTAGCCATTGATTAAGCACTGTTAGGAGCCCGTTTCAGCATTGTGATTTAAATTCAAGCCCACTTAACGTTTCATTTGATGTGCAAACATTATTGGTGACCTGTTTTGTTCTGGTACCAGGTTATTTATTTACCATGCTATTTTAAGTTGTGCCAGATTGTTTTTCCTCCTTTTTTAGTACTGAGGCAGACATCCCAAGTCTCCCGGAAGTTCTGTCAGTCTCCCGCAAATGCATAGAGACTCCCGGATGCCCGCAAACGTATGATAATCTCCCGGTAATCGCGCGTCTCCCTTCTGCTTCTCAAATACGTCGCAAACCCCTCTCCACCGCATCCCTCCTTGCTCTTCATAACACACCGCCTACACCCCACCCGGTCTTCACTTAGGCTAAAACCTGTTTGAAACGATAAATGCTTAACGCCGCATGGTCTGTCTGAGTCTGTCCTCATTTCCAAGTGTAGCCTAAATATACAGTAGTCATAAATGGTGCTTATTCTGACAAGAGACCAAGTTGTTGTTATTTTTAGTTGCTTTAATAGTGTGGACCACTATTTTCTTTTTGAGCCTCACAATTTTGGAATCCAGTTGCGGGCCGGATTAAACGGCTCCAGTTGATGGCCAGTGGCGTAGATGGAGGTCGCCAGAAGTTGCTTGCTCTCCGTTGAAATTAACGATCGCTTGTCACTTTGCCGCTGCAAGTCGCTTGTAGTGTGAATGAGGTTTGAGAAGCAGCCGTCTGCCATTATGCCCCATTCACATGGGGCTTCAGCGTCAACGCTTGACAGAGGGCGTGTCTGAAACTGAGGCTGACGCTATCGTCATAGCAGCTTCAGCCAATGAAATTAGTCAGCAATAGGCCACTGTCTGAGCTGGTGCATTTGCATACAGCGATCTGATTGGCTGACACTTCCATCGCCGCTTGAAAAATTGAGCAAGTCCCAACTTCTGCAGTGAGCAACACCTCTGAAGCGGCGCTGACGGATCTACAATGCAGTTCGGCAACGCCGGACGTCACCCATTCAAAGTGAATGGGAAGCGTTGAAGCTGACGCCCCATGTGAATGGGGCGTTAGAGTTTCGAGTATGCCACTATGCTGACACACAGGCATTTGTAGCTCCGCCCTCTTTTAAAAAGAGCACCATCTCATTTGAATTTAAAGCGACAGTCACCAAAATGGCACATTTGGATCAAGCCTAAAAGGGTCACTTTTATAAAGTGTGATTATAAAAAAATAGAAGGAATTAGAGGCCATTAGAGGCTGGCTATACTCACGCACTGTTGCCACACAACTGTTTAAACCCCTTATTTAAGTGCATAATAGGCAATTTTCTCAGTATTTTACTATAAATATTGTCATATCTCAGCCAAAAATCTGATGTTCCTAAAATTTAATTTCCAAAAAACTGACTCTTATGACTCTTATGGTTTTGTGCTCCAGGGTCACATATTATCATATGCAATAAATATGGCCCACTCTCGCTCTGCTGTAATATGCTATGCTGTTACATTATAATCCCTCTCTGAGGTCTACATTGAGTTTTTGAGTCAGTGGTTGTTTCAGATCGGCTCTCCACACACTTATTCCCTCCCACTTTCTCTGCACTGCAGTGGAATTCCTGAACACTGCTGCTACTATTGATTCAGTGAGTCAGTCAGACAGGAGAAAACCCTTATAATCTGCTCCATTGTTTCTTCAGCTCTGCTGCATCGCTCAGAAATGCCTGACGAGAACCAGTGGCTCAGTGGTTAGGACTGTCTCCTCACAGAAAGAAGGTCGCTGGTTCGAGTCCCGCCTGGGTCAGTTGGCATTTCTGTGTGGAGTTTGCATGTTCTCCCCGTGTTGGCGTGGGTGTCCTCCATGTGCTCCTGTTTCCTCCCACAGCCCAAAAATATGCGTCATAAGTGAATTGATCAATCTAAATCTAGCACTACAGTGGAGCTCTTAACCAGCTGTATATCTCTATTTAGCAATTTATAATCTGTCATCAGCCCTAAATAAGTGGGAAGTTTTCGAGATGAGCTCAAACTCCCCTCTCGCCCTGAGCTCCAGGATCTTATGAGATCAGGGCTCTCTCTCAGGACAGCATGCCAAACACGCTTTATTATCAATCATCAGCTAAGTGTGAACTCTTAAAAGGTACTCTTAACAGTGTACACACAGACATCAGTGTCTTTAATTAGTAATTAATTACTTTTTTGGAAGTAACTTATCTAACAACGCGGCAGTGGCGCAGTAGGTAGTGCTGTCGCTTCACAGCAAGAAAGTCGCTGGTTCGAGCCTCGGCTGGGTCAGTTGGCGTTTCTGTGTGGAGTTTGCATATTCTCCCTGCATTCGCGTGGGTTTCCTCCAGGTGCTCTGGTTTCCCCCACAGTTTAAAGACATGCTATACAGGTGAATTGGGTAGGCTAAATTGTCCATAGTGTGTGAGTGTGAATGAGTGTGTGTGGATGTTTATAAGTTGGCAGACTTATAATGTGAATAAGTTGGCGGTTCATTCCACTGTGGCGACCCCGGATTAATAAAGGGACTAAGTCGAAAAGAAAATGAATGAATGAAGTAACTTATCCAACATTGATTAATTTGATGTGTTTTTATGCAGGTCGAGCGTCTGCGTCTCCATCTCTAGATGTCCTCATCACACTGCTTACACTCGGAGCAAACGGATACAAGAAACTCCTGGCGGACAGAAAGGTGAATGTATATACTGTGTATATATATATATATATATATATATATATGTATGTATACAGGGCTTAACATTAACTGTTTTGATCACCAGCCCCTGTGGCTAGTAGATTTCCAACATTACTAGCCATTTGCCATTTTTACTAGCCACAATTTTCTTGTTGGGAAAATAATATGTCCTGGCTAAAAGTCCCAGATCACCAGTTAACTACACATAAACAGGAGTAATCTCTCAATGTTATTGTAAAAAAAAAAGCAATTAAACCATATTAACAAAAATAACTGTAGGCAAAAGAAAGCAGGTAAAACAGACCGTGTTTGATAATGAAAGGATAATCATGCGCACGGATAATATAGGCCTGTTAATAATCTGTTCAAATAATAATTAAAATGAAAGCAGTGCTTAATATGTGTATTACTATTATTTTAAATCTTGAGCTCTTGAAAGCAGCAGGACTGTGGGTGCGCGATAATCGCTCTTTGTCCAGTCTGTTTCAAAGGGAACCGATCGCACCAGTTGAGCTTCCTCTAGGCACGGTGACGGTTGCTTTGCGCAAGTAAACGGGAGTGCGCGCTTTTTTTTAACCGTCGCGCGCATCACATTATCTGTGCGTACGAGTGATCGTCCTCTCGTTCTGTATTTAACTGCTTTCTGCTCGCGCAAACACAGGTATTTTTGTCAGTCGTGCTGCTTCTCGATTCTAAGATCACATTTGCACGAATATTGGGCCACGCTTATTTTCAAACCCTGCTTTTAAAAAACTACAATTTAAAAATGATTTCCAACCAGCCAAAGTAGCTAGTGGAGGTGTCTCTAACCCGCCAGAGCTGAAATCTACCCGCATTTGGCGGGTTGGCGGGTGTTAATGTAAAGCCCTGTATATATATATATATATATATATATATATATATATATATATATATATTGGCATGACTTTAATTGTTAAATCCAAAAAAATATGCATTGCTAAAATGTCATAAATCAAATGCCAATCTATTTATGTTAGTATTTTTATTATTATGAAGTCAGGTTAGGGTGAGTTTAAATGTTTTGGTGAATTAATGTGACATTTTATGCTGTGTATTAATTAAAATGAATCTCAAATCATCATTTTGAGATCATTTTTGCTTTAGTGTGATGATTGTTTAGTTCGGTGGGGTTATTTTCAGTTTGTAATTATTAAAATGAGTATGTTATTAAAGCTAGGATGTACTACATGTCAAATGTTTATCATATTTCTCAATGGTTCATTTTTTATGGTTTCATTTTTGTATAATTTTTTAAGGTGTTAAAATGAGTTTAATTTGCATACTATTGAATCTAGAGCATAGGAAGTGCTAAATGTTTCTCAATAATTAATATTTAATATCAGTTTTAATTTCAGCTAGTAGTTTTAGCACTTTAGTACAATAGTTATTTTTATTTCAAAGGAATGAATTTTCCGGTTATTTTGGATAACCGTGGATGTGGATTTTTGAATGTTAGTCAGTGACTACGTTTACATGGACACCAATAATTCGATTTTAATACGATTAAGACAATACTCTGATTAAGAGTCGACCATGTAAACAGAGATTTATTATTTTTTTTTTTATTGAATTGATTTTATTAATTTAATCAGATTAAGGTCATAATTGAACTAAAGAGAAATTGAATTAAGACATGTGGAGTATGACGATTATAGTCACATTACTGAAGTGCAGAGCATGCATGTAAACACCTTAATCAAACTATTACCCTCATGTAGGACTTTAAGCCGCTTTTTGTGACAGGGTAGTCCACACACACACACACACCCAGACACACACACACACGCACGGCTGATTGACACTCTTTGCACCTACCGAGTCATTGCAGACCACAGACACCTGCATCGTGAAATGCGGAGGGTTTTTTTCTTCCATTCAGCATGCGGTATGAACTTCCATTAAAACAACTCTTCCAGCAGTTCATAGTTGCATCCAATATCTCGTTTGTCACGGTGGGCTTGCATGAAATGTTCGTGAATGAAAGTTAAAGTGCCAAACTGCAGTTAAAGTCAACAAATTAAAAATGAAACACCCGAAAATTACATGAAACTCCGGAGGAAATGCGGATAGCTGGTGACGCAATGACATTAATTGAATGATGTGCTGTAACATGTAAAACACAATCATGAAAGTAACACGCAAAAAGCAACTCACGTAAACACCTTAGTCTTATTATTCTCTTAATTAGATTAAAGCAAATGATTTGATTACTGATGTCCATGTAAACGTAGTCACTGACACCTCCAAAAGAGATAGAGATGTTGCACAATCTGTATGGCCGATACATATTTCATCACCAAAAATGATTGAGCTCATGTCCATGTGTTGTGCCATAAGTCCATATATTGATTATTGTGACAGGATTACACCCAAAATAACAACTATATACACCCAATGATAATCTTTCCAAAACATATGTAACAAATTCATATTCACTCTTATTGCTGAACTTATCACTTCATTTTTTTTAATGATCATTTATTTATGATTATGATAAGTTATTTCATTTCGGGTAGTTTATAAAATATTTTATTATAAATAATTGAAATCGCTTTAATCCCTGATTGAGAAGTATAGAGACAGGTGGGCATATTATTAAAGAAAACACCATTAGACATAAGAAAAGGATTATTGATTTACCACTAATGTGTCCGGTTATTAATTATTTACAGCCGTTGTGGATCATATAAGATGGTCTTTGTGGTCAGATTCAGTGGTCTAGCATGTTTCAAAAGACAAAAAAATAATGCTTTCACAAAAGTTATAGACTTTAAAAGAATATTCTTATTATATCCACTACTTAATGTAATGTTTTCAGACATTTACTTGCATCATATTTACATTTAAATGAAAGTTTGATGGGTGGCTCAGTGGTTAGCACTGTCGCCTCACAGCAAGAAGTTGCTTGTTTGATTCCTGGCTAGGTCAATTGCTGTGTGGAGTTTGCATGTTCTCTCAGTGTTCACATGGGTTTCCTCCGGGTGCTCCGGTTTCCTCCACAGTCCAAACACATGCGGTGAATTAGGTGAATTGAGTGAACTAAATTGGCTGTAGTGTATGAGTGTGTGTTTCCCAATACTTGGTTGCAGCTGGAAGGACATCCGCTGTGTAAAACATATGCTGGAATAGTCGGCGGTTTATTCTGCTATGGCTACCTCTGATAAAGTCTAAGCCGAAGGAAAATGAATGAACGTATAACAAGGACACCTTAAAATAAAGTGTAAAACATTTATTTATATAAAGCAATGCATTACTTCAGGAGGAAAAATGGATGAAATGGGATGTGAATGTAGAAAGGGTGGTATATTACGAACCGACAGGCACAGTAGGTTATTGTTTTCACCCTGTAGGTCTCAGTCGTCTCGCTAAAAGCATTATAATAAGCCTTCGACTCCTTCAGTTCATCTATAATTGCTCCCAGTGGTGAAGCGCAGCTCTTGCAAACGCTGCTGGTTTCTGTGCACGCAAATGCATTCGACTTCAGATGGCAAATCACATGCTGCACTGAAAAAAATGATGCATTGGATTTCTTTATATTTTTTTTAAAGGTAAGTGGTTGCAAACTATTCATTTGGGCTAAATTTAAACAAACAGTCAATTTAGTAGCGTTCAACTTAATTAGTTTAAATTCAGCCCATATATGCAACCACTTACTGTACTTAACCCTCCTGTGAATTTGTTTCTACTTTTTCTAAAATTTTCCAAATGATGTTTAACAGATTCAGGAATTTTTCACAGTATTTCCTATAATATTTTTTCTTCTGGAAAAGTCTTTTATTTCGGCTAGAATAGAAGCAGTTTTTAATTTATTGTAAACCGCTGCTCGCTGCAGAGCCACTTAAGGCTGATTTATACTTCTATGACTACAATTACATGGACATCAGTAATCAAATCATTTGCTTTAATCTAATTAAGAGAATAATAAGACTAAGGTGTTTACGTGAGTTGCTTTTTGCGTGTTACTTTCATGATTGCGTTTTACATGTTATAGCACATCATTCGATTAACGTCATTGCGTCACCAGCTATCCGCATTTTCATTCCATTTTTTTTAATACTGGGCTGGTCTTGGCTTGCGCAGTAAATGAACAGTTATGTGATGCATTTCGATTAGCGCGAGAAAGTAATCAAATCGTTTGTTACAACATTAAAATTCATTCCTGCAAAGGTCCTCCCGGCCCTCACTTTCATCCGCGACAATGCGAAATGCATGGTGCTGCGCGACATTAGTTTGTTATTTTCAATGGAGGGACGAGCACGTGAGGCAACGCAATCGCACTTTCCAGCTGCACCTAGTTAAGATGACAGGGAGCTTCTGTGACCACGGGAAATGCAAACCGCTGAAGTTTAAGGATAACGCAATGAAAACTACACATGTATGCAAACACTGGCGGCGAGGAGAGCGATAACGTGGTAAATGTTGAGCCCAATGAGCCTTACATCTAAAAATAGAGCCAAGGGTGTTTCTTTGGTGATGTCGCTTTGACTCACGCTGAAAATGGCGGACGTGAAACAACATACTGAGGATATGGTAATGCGCACCTGTCAATCAATATTGGTGGGCGGGGGGACCGCACTCCTACGTCGGTCGCTTAACCGCTCCAATTGGTCCACCGTTTTTATGTTGTTAAATTAAAAAAAAAGGACTGAGTGTGTTTATATCACCCCAATATGACGGTCTATACACTATACCTACACATATGTCTGTCCAAACAGCTTGAAAAGTAGATTTTTCACCATAGGTGCCCTTTAAAACTATTATGTTTGGAAATGTGTTCTTTCTGTCAAACAGAAATGAGGGGAAAATAGTTATTTAATATTACATTATTCTAATAATTCTCACTTCAACTGTACCAAACTTAGTAAATCCAATAATTCAGTGTGGAGGAAAGTTTTTCAAGCTGAAGCAGCTGCTGGGTTTACTGCAGGACAGCAGGCTCCAAACTGAAAAACATGCACCTTTAGCAGAAACTACGACAGAAATGGTGTGTGTGGAGCTATTTATAACTGTGTTTATAAATTGTGTGACCTGCAGGAGCTGTACGGGCATCTGGCGGAGGAGCTGAGCGCTTTAGCCGCGAGACACGGAGAGAGGCTGCTGAAAACACCGCACAACCCCATATCACTGGGTGAGGAGTCATGCATAATGTAGAGCAAACGGCTGAAGGCTTCTGTACAAACGCTCAATAAACACGCATTCTGCTGTAGTGAATGAAAATAGCTCCAGAAATAGCTTTTTTTGCATGGGGCTCAGGGTTTAGCTGGTTGGCGTAAACCCCTGCTGGCAGATCCTGTAAATGCACCATCTGGCTCCATCTTTCGCTATTGGTTAATGCTTAAAAATGCATCTTATTAGTGAATCATGCTTGAAAATAAGAAGAAAATAAAATAAAAAAAACATTTAACGCTTGTTTATTGTTCAAATTGACTACCCTTTCATTATGTCAGTGGCTGTTTTTGCCTCATTGACTTCCATTATAACCACATTTTTTTGATTGCAAAGCCATGACGGCATATAATCTTGACTGTTGGTGGTTTTCCCTGTTGGGAAGAGGTCAAATTTGTCAATTTTGTTGATCATCAATTGGCAGCATTAACTCTTTAGTTAGGCATGTGCAAATACGTTTCTGGCTTTTATATGGACTTCTGTGGAGTAAAACAGCAGATAATAGTGTGTGTGCATGAATCCACTTACTATGTTCTGAGAGCTGAGCTGCTTATTTATATTTTATATATCAAGGTATACTAACTGACAAAAGTCTTGTCGCCTATCCAAGTTTTAGGAACAACAAATAATAACTTGACCTCTAGTTGATCATTTGGTATCAGAAGTGGCTTCTATGAAAGGCAAAGGCCTCTAGATGACGCTTATTTAACCACAATAAAATATGATCATGCCTTGATTTTTTATTATTTAGTTAGGACAGTAAAATCTGACTTTGCTGAGACAAAAGTCTCGTCACTGAACAGTAATAATGTCCAGTATAGAATATAAAGTCATGCTGCAGTGGAAACAGAATGAATATTATGTCTGACTCCATCATGAGCTTGGAGGACTGCATCCATACATCTCTGAATTACTCAAGTCACTTATTAATAAAGTCATCTATAATGGCAGAGAAAGCGTTCTTGCAGGACTTCCAAGTTCATCAAGATCCTTTGGATTCATCTTCAATGCCTCCTCCTTCATCTTACCCCAGACATGCTCAATAATGTTCATGTCTGGTGACTAGGCTGGCCAATCCTGAAGCACCTTGACCATCTTTGCTTTCAGGAACTTTGATGTGGAGACTGAAGTATGAGAAGGAGCGCTATCCTGCTGAAGAATTGTCCCTTTCCTGTGGTTTGTAATGTAATGGGCAGCACAAATGTCTTGACACCTCAGGCTGTTGATGTTGTCATCCACTCTGCAGATCTCTCGCACGCCCCCATACTGAATGTAGCCACAAACCATGATTTTTCCTTCATCAAACTTGACTGATATCTGTGAGAATCTTGGGTTTATGCGGGTTCCAGTAGGTCTTCTGCAGTATTTGTGATGATTGGGATGCAGATCAACAAATGATCCATCCGAAAAAATTGGCCTTCTTTTCCAAATGATCAACTAGAAGTCAAGATATTATTTGTTGCTCTTACAACTGGGATCCACGACAAGACTTTTGTCAGGTAGTGTAAGTGTGCAAAGGTCTCTCTCACACACACACAGACTATGCTTTATTAAAAGCCAGAAGCTAAGCTCTTTTTTGCACTGTAACTATATTGCCTGAGGGAAGAAACTGTTTTTATGTCGGGCTGTTCTGGTGCGCAGTGCTCTGTAGCGTCGACCAGAAGGAAACAGTTCAAAGAGACAGTGTGCTGGGGGTGAGCGGTCCAGAGTGATTTTGACTGCCCTTCTGCTCGCTCTGAATAAGTACAGTTCTTGGAGAGTAGGGAGGGTTGTACCAATGATTCGCTCAGCAGTCCGAACTACTCAACGTAGTCTTCGGAGGTCGGATTTAGTAGCTGAGCCAAACCAGACAGTTATTGATGTGCAGATGACTGATTCAGTGATGGAGGTGTAGAACTGTTTCAGCAGCTCCTTTGGGAGGTTGAACTTCCTCAGCTGACGAAGAAAGTACAGCCAACAGGGAAAACCACCAACAGCCTGAATGATTATATGCTGTCATGGCTTTGCATCTCAACTCAGATAAATGAATGTTTTCTTGTGTTCTCCAGCGATGTCATTGACCCATCTGGAAGCCCACAGTAGCTCTGCAGTCACTCAGCTGGGCTCCATGCTCTTCACCAGGCAGGTATCTGGAGCCAGGTGAGTCTCTGACCTCTTTGTATTTATTTTTATTTCTTTAATTTCACGTCAGAGAGACAATTAAAAGGACAGTTTTCTCAATTTTCACACAGTAGAGCTTAGATCGAGCCCAAAAAATTTAAACTGATCCTACCCGAGCCCATGCACCTTGTGTCCAAGCCTGACCCAGTCCAACACATTAACTGTGATTATGAGCCTGATTTAAACCTGACTGTTTTTTAATACGTGGGCTGTTATAACATATGCTCTCAGCTACAATTCTGAGTTGTTTGAAATACAGAAATGAGATCAGATTGATCTTACCTCGCTTTCATAGGTATGCTTAAAGAAGTGACTAACCGAGACATTGAAGGCTGACTATCATTATTTCTGCACACCTGTCAACCCTCCCGTTTTTGGCAGCATTCTCCCGTTTTTTACTACGCTGTCATCCCGTTTAAGCATTTTCCCATATCTTTCTATGAAAAGTGAAAGTAGCATCAAAGCGCCGATCTCAAAGCGCCTTCGCCACGTTACTGTCACATGTGGCATCAAAGTATCACTTCGAGATAAGACGACTGATTCAGCCGGTGCAGCATCTGAAGAGCTACTGCTGGAGCTGCGATGAATTCCGTCTTACAATTTTCTAAACAAACAATTAACATTTTTTTATACCATCTCTATCTTGTACACATCATGCTTATTAAAAGACTACAAATATTTTACTGCAGTATCATCTTTTGTTAAATTATTTGTTCATAATGTCTAGATTGTTTGAACAGGTTTATTCTGCCTTTTTATACAGACTACTGTATTATACATTTTAGTCTTACAGACTTATAATGAAATAATGATCATCGTTGATCCGGACACCCCTATGAAGATTTCTTAACAAATTAAGTAAAAAATATTTTATTAAATATAAAAATATATGATTATAAAATATTTTATTTTCTGTTGAACCGCTTATGCAGAAATGTTAAAAGTGACATTAATGTACCTGCTCTTTCTGGGTATTTTCTACTAAGTGTAGCTCATTTATTTTGGTCCTTTTGTTCAATCTCTTTGGATTAAAGTGCTTTTTTAAAAAAAGCTTTTATTATCCAAAATAATCTTAATCATTGTTTAACAGCTAATCAAAACACCTTGTTTTGGGTTTTACATTAATATATAGGAAAGTTTTATATCTATAAATGTAAATAAATGTAAACCCCTTTTTAGCATATTCAAACAAGCACTGGAACAGTATTGACAAATCATTCAACATCTAGTAGCCCAAAGAGTGGTTTAAACTCCAAGAACTTGTGCTTATTGTTTTGTTTAATATATGTTATATAAGCTACTTGAATTTAATTCATTATTCTCTTGTTTAAAATCAACTATAGAGACTGTATTTTGTATTTTTTGTACTGTAAATCTTTTGTTGTTGTTGCAATAAATAAACAAATAAATAAATGATGACGCCATGTGATCAGTCATTATGACAGCAGCAACTTTGAGCACCAAAGTGTCCAGCTGGACGGCTCCGTTTTCAAC
>CAIGQZ010034999.1:12678661-12705983 GCA_903798205.1 Danio tinwini | reverse complement strand
TAAAGGAAGCAATTTGAGCACAGTAAACCCAATAAATGAAGAGAACTCAAACCAACGGAGTACTGTAAAACCCAATAAGTTAAGGCAACTCAAATCAGTAAAAAAACGAATCTATATGAGTACTGTGAACTTACTCCATTTAAGTTGAGGTATTCAATTAACTCATTACCTTTAACACTGAGTTCAAAACTCTTTTCAAATAACTAGAATTAACTTTCAGTCAATTTTAAGTTAACTACACTCATTTCATTTGATAAGGTTGAATGTTGGGTTTTACAGTGTATGAAATTTCAGCATTTACTGTTCAAGTTTTCAACAACCAAAGACTTTACCCTACAGATTATTGTATATTATTGTTCAACATCAGAAAAAGTGGAGGTGAGTTAATGCTGACAGATTTTTCAGTTTTGGATGAACTGTCCTTTTAATCGTGAGTATGGTGAATTTCAGGTGAAATATCCTTTAATGTATTTTATTTAGGGATGCTAACGATTACCTGATCGATTGATTGTCAATGACCCTTTAATCGATAGACCTAATTGATGACTGATTAGGCGTTAGCATTTATTGATTGAATTAAATCACTTTGTTTTTAAATGTGCATGAGCAAATATTAGTTTAGCTATATATACAGTTGAAGTCAGAATTATTAGCCCCCTGTATATTTTTCCCCAAGGTCTGTTTCACATTTTTTCAGCACATTTCTAAAACTAATAGTTTTAATAAGTAATTTCTAATAACTGATTTCTTCTATCTTTGCCCTGATGACAGCACATAATATTTGACTAGATATTTTTACAGACACTTAACGACATTTAAAGGCTTAACTAGGTTAATTAGGGTAATTAGGCAACTTATTGTATAACAGTGGTTTGTTCTGTAGACAATCTAAAAATATATTGCTTAAGGTGGCTAATAATATTGACCTTAAAATGTTTTTTTTATTTATTAAAAACTGCTTTTATTCTAGCCGAAATAAAACAAATAAGACTTTCTCCAGAAGAAAAAATATTATCAGACACACTGTGAAAATTTCCTTGCTCTGTGAAACATCATTTGGAAAATATTTTTAAAAGGACCAAAATTTAACAGGAGGGTTAATAATTTGGACAGTGAAAATCAACTTAGTTTTATTAATATTATTCCACTTTACATACACTCTCAGGAAAAAGGCATGCTATGTTTTCAGTAAATTTCTTATCTAAAGAGTTCCTTTTTATATTTCAGACCACAAAGATCAGTCATTAGTGTAGATTTGTTTCAATAAATAATAAACAAAATATGTTTTCCAAAATGTATGTTTGCTAAGATTGGAAACTATTTGGCAGAGATAGAACTATTGTAATATTTGGGTTTAAAAAAAACTAACTTCTGTGAAAATCACCTTTAAATTTGTCTAAATTAAGTATTTTGCAATGCATTATACTATATAAAGTTTTGTTTTTGATATCAAAAGTTTTTCAAATATCAAATTCTGATCAAAACTAATCAAAATCTGAGTTTTTCTCCACAAATGCAATATAAGACATGCACCATGAAATGTACCAACCAATAACATCTCAATTGAAAGTGTCATAATAATAAAAGAAAAAGCTTAAAGGATTAATTTATACCAGGGGTGCTCAACCCTATTCCTGGAGATCGACCTTCCTGCAGTTTTCAGCTGCAGCCCTTATCAAACACACCTACCTGTAATTATCAAGCGCTCTTCAGGTTCTAATTAATTGGTTCAGGTGTGTTTGATCAGGGTTGGAGCTGAAATCTGCAGGAAGGTCGATCTCCGGGAACAGGGTTGGTCACCCATGCTTTATATTAAAGATTGTTCTGATGATTTTACATTTAGGATAGAAAAAATACATTCATTCATTTATTTTCTTCTCAGTTTTCATCCCTTTATTAATCTGGGGTCGCCACAGCGGAATGAACCGCCAACTTATCCAGCATATGTGATGCCCTTCCAGCTGCAACCTATCACTGGGAAACATCCATACACTCTCATTCACTATGGACAACTTAGCTCACCCAATTCACCTATACCGCATGTCTATGGACTTGTGGGGGAAACCGAAGCACCCAGAGGAGGCCCACACCAACATGGGGAGAACATGCAAACTCCACACAGAAATGCCAACTGACCCAGCCGAGGTTTGAACCAGCGACCTTCTTACTGTGAGCCGATCGTGCTACTCACTGTGCCCTAGAAAAAATAATTTATTTAAAAATGTTAACCCACGCTGCTCCTATTAATATATGCAAATCTACCAAAAACGTTATAATAATTATAACGATGAATAATTTAATAATGCTTAAAGTACCAAAGCCCACACAAATGTTATGAAGATCTTAATTCAAATGCCAAAAACATTGTATATTATAGCATAGTATATTATAGTTAAAATGTAGTATATTTTGGCTCAGTGGTTAGCACTGTCGCCTCACAGCAAGAAGGTCGCTGGTTTAAGTCCAGGCTGGGTCATTTCTGTGTGGAGTTTGCATGTTCTCCTCCGGTGCTCCGGTTTCCCCACAGTCCAAAGACATGCGCTATAGATGAATTGGATAAACTAAATTGTCCATAGTGTATGCGTGTGTATGAATGTTTCCCAATACTGAGTTATGGCTGGAAGGGCATTCAGTGCCTAAAACATATGCTGTAATAGCTGGCGGTTCATTCTGCTGTGGAGACCCCTGATAAATAAGGGACTAAGCTGAAAGAAAATGAATGAATGAATAAAGTATTAGTGTTTTTGATGAATCTGCAGACACATTAGAAAGTGTGTGCTGCTTTCAAGCTGTATATTTTGGTTAAACTATTGAGCCCTAAACATCAGAGGAATATTAATGTAACGATAATTATTATTTTGGCCTTAAAGAAGTGCCTTCAGTCATTAGTGGAAGAGCTGTTTGCATTAGATTAAAGCGTCGTCCTCAACTAAACACCTGAAGGTGACATTTGACAGACAGGAAGGTGTTTTATTTAGCTGTTTAAAAAGTCAGGGAACATATTTTGCCCCTAAGTAGTGCACGTTTCCTCCTGTTCCCTTTCTGACACTGAGAACACAGTGACTTTTTCCATGCTGTCATTGACGTAATGCAGGATGTCAGCGATTTAATACTCCGACATAGGAGATATGTGTGTGTGTGTGTGTGTGTGTGTGTGTGTGTGTGTGAGAGAGAGAGAGCATTTTATCTGTGTGCATTGAACATTTCTGTAGCAGCACTGCATTAATTTTAAGTTATGATTTTATCGGTGGCTCAGTGGTTAGCACTGTCGCCTCACAGCAAGAAGGTCGCTGGTTCGAGTCCCAGCATTGTTTCTCAAACAAACAAGTATGTTCACTTTGCATGATTCTTAAATATCTGCAAACATGGTAAGGTATTGGCAGCACTGTTGCTTCACAGCAAGAAGGTTGCTGGTTCGAGCCTCAGCTGGGCCAGTTGGCATTTCTGTGTGGAGTTTGCATGTTCTCCCCGTGTTCATGTGGGTTTTCTCCGGGTGCTCTGGTTTCCCCCACAGTTCAAAAACATGAACTATAGGGGAATTGGTACTAAATTGGCCATAGTGTATGAGTGTGTATGGGTGTTTCCCACTACTGGGTTGCGGCTGGAAGGGCATCCGCTGCTTAAAACATATGCTGGAATAGTTGCCGGTTCATTCCACTGTGGTGACCTCTGAAATAGAGACTAAGCCAAAGGAAAATGAATGAAGTTATGATTTTTATGTTGTCATTAATTGGTGGTGTATATTCTGGCAGGTTGCTGAACTCAAATGCCCTCACAACAGTAAGAGACGATGCTTTTTTTGGCCTTCCACACCTGGAGTACCTGTAAGTTCTCTATCAGGATATTTTTATTATCATTATGAGTCAGTATTTGTAGATGTTTAAGTGTTTAAGCATTTATTTATGCTAGAGCAAGATGTGTTGTAAAGCTGTTAACCAGTTTTCATTTGCATGTTAAATTATAACCTCATTTCTTTACTCTGAATTTATTCTTGTAAAATCGTTCTCTGCTAGTTGAATAGATTCATATTTATAAATATGTTTTCATATGTAAATGCTTTCTCTTCATTATCAGTGGCTGCTGTATGTTGTGGAAGTATTTTTCTATTCATTTTTCCCGTAGAGATTTGTAAGTTTCATTAATTAAAGTATCATTAGGCATTAATCAACCAATCAAGCGTCACATTTAATCTGAAACACTGAAGTATATGAGAACCACACACAAAAAAGGAAGACACTTGATTGCTTTAATGCGATAAAGAACTACAATCCCATGATGCACTGAGAATGACATAATCTAAAATTGACAGGGAAATGTAAAACTTTAATATAAAGTTGTTAGTAATATAGACAAAGATAACTCAAATTAATTGTTAATTATGCACATATATACACGTCAGGGGCGTTACTAGACATAAAGCTCTACTTGGGCACCCCCCCTTCTCTCTTTCAAAAAAATAAATATATATATATATATGTCACGATCACTAGCGATCTACTACCAGAGATCGCTGGAAAACACTCACATTCATATAGACTACAAATCCGCCATTTCATGGACTACAACTCCATACATGCACTCCGCTCACACACGTTCCAGATCCTGACTGATTGCATGCACACAGCGGATGCTGCTCAAAGACAGATTCATGCACTACATAAGGAGCACTAACACAAACACTGTTGCTGAGTCTTGCTAGCTGTACAAGTGAACATTACAACGTGTTTCACCTTGCCTTGCCTTCAGTGTTTTAGACCTTTGCTTTGTTTTGTTTGATATTCCCTGTATGCCGCCTGCCTTGTGACCATCTGCCTGCTATTACGACTACGACTCTGGATTGCCCATACACATCTGTTTGTTCCTGTTTTGACCACTGCTTGACCATTCTACTAATAAAGTCCTGCACAGGATCCTCACTACATTGTCAGCATCCATCCTTGTTATAATATATATGCAGTTGAAGTCAGAATTATTAGCCCCCCTTGTTTATTTTTTTGCCCATTTTCTGTTTAACGGAGAGAAGATTTTTTCAACACATTTCTAAACATAAAAGTTTTAATAACGTGCCGTCACCTCCACATAAAAGACTGTTAATGCTGGTTTCACAACGCATGAGCGGCGGGTATTTTTTTCGGCGTGCATGTTAACAACCGGGACTCGCACCGGAAGAAGAGCAGCGCGTCAATGTCCAGCAGGAGCGGTGTGTGAGGCACGAGGGTTTTCTGCGCACATGCAGAGATGTGTCAGTTTGCATTTTGATTAAACTACATTGCTTTCACCAGCATTGGTTCGGTTGCACATAGAGAATAACGTCTTTATTCAGGGATTACCCCTCTTAATGATATATATATTCATATCTCAAAGCATTTACTGGGGCACTGGCGATTTTTACTGGGGCACGTGCCCCAGTAAATTGGGTCTAGCGACGCCCCTGATACACGTATTTAATTATTTTCAGAGACTTAATTGTATTATTTGTAGTGTTTCATTGGATTTATGCATTTTGTTTGCTGCAACTCTGATTGGTGGAATTTTGGAACAGCATCATGGGTAATGTAGTTTTTCTGCAAAAATCCTGCTATTAAACATGATTTTTAAAAATCCAAGTTGAATTAAAGCAAACAAGTGGATATAAAATGGATTAACAACCTCAGAGTTCATAACACCTTAACACCGTAATGCCTTTAAAGTAATTATTTACAAATTAATTTCTCTATATGGGGAAAAATCAATGCATTTTTCATGACTGTTGTGATTTAGATACTCAGTTAATTATCCTCATTTGTTTATATATCAACTGACCATCAACATTTACTCTCCATTCTTTAGGTTTATAGAAAACAACAAGATTGAGACGACATCGAAATACTCTTTCAGAGGACTCCGGGATTTGACTCACTTGTATGTTAATTGTAATTATGATTAACAATAATATGACTTAAATTTTCTGAAATGTTGCTGTGTGTGTTTGTTTTTGCTTTTTTACAGGTCGCTGGCAAACAACAACATTAAAGCTTTGCCCAGAGAGTTATTCATTGATCTGGACTCTTTGATAGAGCTGTGAGTCTGCACATGCTTACCTATTTTGTAGTAGTATTATGAGGTTATTTGAAAGCACCAAAACAAACGCACCCATAACCCAACAAGACCACGCCCCTTTTTGACATATTCGCTGTAGTTTGTAGACTCGCCACTTATTACTGCTGATTAGCTGCAAGTTTGTCTTGAGTATCGATCTGACACGACAGTGGTCAGAAGCATTTTTCAGAAATCCCTTAGTGCAGGGGTGTCCAAACTCGGTCCTGGAGGGCCGGTGTCCTTTATATTTTAGTTCCAACCCTACTTAAACACAGCTGAACATGCTAATCAAGCTCTTTCTAGGTATGCTAGAAACTTCCAGGGTGGTGTTGAAGGAAGTCGGAGCTAAACTATGCAGGACACCGGCCCTCTAGGACCGAGTTTGGACACCCCTGCCTTAGTGTATAGGATTGACAACCAACTTTAGTGGTTAAAGTTGGTATTGCAGTCCTAATTCAAAACATTTGAAAGGGTATTTTAATTTAGCATCGCCCCCTTGTAACCAGCAGGTGTCCCCAGTGTGCTTCTAGTGCATCCCACCAGTGAAGCCAGCTCGTGTAATCTATCTAATCATACAGACATTAGTTTGATTTGTTCCGTCCCATTGTATAATCTGTTTTTTTTCAAAAAGCCATTCATTTATTCATTAGTCCCTGATTATTATAGGTTCCCACAGCAGAATGAACCGCCAACTATTCCAGCATTATGTTTTACGCAGCGGATGCCTTTCCAGCCGCAACCCATCACTGGAAAACACCCATACACTCTCACATTCACACAGACACTCATACACTACGGCCAATACGGCATGTGTTTGGACTGTGGGGGAAACCGGAGCACCCGGAGAAAACCCACACCAACACGAGGAGAACTCCACACAGAAATGCCAACTGGTCCAGCCGGGACTCGAACCAGCGACCTTTTTGCTGTGAGGCAACAGTGCTAACCACTGAGCCACCCTGCTGCCCTTTTAATTTCAATGGTTTCTGATTGGCTGTTAAAGTTTTATCATTTATAAGCTGTACATAAAATGTTCTGGTTGCAAGCATGCCTGAAAAATAAGCCTTAAGGCCGATTTATACTTCTGCGTCAAGTGCACGCGTACGCTACATCGCAGCCGACGCGTGGACGCATAGCCCCTCGCCGTAACTGTCGGCGACGTTGATGCGCACCTCTCGAAAAATGTAATGCGTACACATATCGCAAGCTCTGTGATTGGTCGGCTTGGTAGCACTGACGAGTGTGGGCGGAGGTGAGAGCCGCGCGCCTGATGCAGCGAGTGTTTACAAGTGTGGAGTCTCGTGAAGGAGCTCCAGATGGAGACTGTTGTTTTGTGTTTACCTTATGATTAAAGTTGTTGCACGTCCGCCGGTTCCCGTCTCAAAATGAGCGAATTTGAGCCACTTGTACATTAAGGAAGTGTTCAGAAAAAAACAAAACACCAGTGAAGAAACTCGACACAGAGAAACATAAACACCTACTGCCAACTAGTGTTTCGGATGTGTATTGCAGAAAAACAGAAACAGCGCGCAGAAGTATAAATGCACAGCTACGAGCGAGGCATACGCTGTGGGTTACGGCCATCACTTGACGCAGAAGTATAAACCAGGCTTTACACTTTAAGCTGCTCGGCTAATGTTTACATTCGTAATATTTATATTATTTGCTCATTTAAAACCACCTCATTTGCATTTTTATAACTCTGAATCTGCGTCTCATTTCGAAGGTTGCTACTGTATTTTTTGGTCGTGTCCACATACATTAAGACAACCTTTATGATTGAAATGAAATACGCATTTTTTCCACCAAGGCAACCCAGGGTGCTGGAATATAATTGGTTAAACTTGCAGTGGGCTGGTTATAGAGATCAAAACAAAGACAGACATTCCAACACGGAGCGCACATTGTCAAAGACAATAAGCATTGTTTCTCAAATAAACAAGTATGTTAACTTAGCATGATTCGTAAATATCTGCAAACATGGTATGGTATTGGCAGCACGATGGCTCAAATGGTTAGCACTGTCGCTTCACAGCAAGAAGGTCGCTGGTTTGAGCCTCGACTGGGCCAGTTGGCATTTCTGTGTGGAGTTTGCATGTTCTCCCCATGTTGGCTCCGGGTGCTCCGGTTTCCCCCACAGTTCAAAGACATGCGCTATAGGTGAATTAGGTAAACAAAATTAGCCTTAGTGTATGAGTGTGTGTGACTGTGAGAGTGTATGGATGTTTCCCAGTACTGGGTTATGACTGAAAGGGCATTCGCTGTGTAAAACATATGCCGGAATGGTTGGCGGTTTATTCCTCTGTAGCAACCCCTTGATTAATAAGAGACTAAGCCGAAAGAAAATAAATGAATGAATGAATATTATGTTTTTTTCATGATTTAGAAGAGTCAAAAATGTTAATAACTGTACACTTTTGTACAAACAATTAGCTTTTGGTTGATTTTGGCATATATATTTATCTTCAGAGATCTGAGAGGTAATGTATTTGAGTGTGACTGCCGGGCGAAGTGGCTGATGATGTGGCTGAAGAGCACGAACGCCACTGTTTCAGACGTCCTCTGCGCCGGTCCTGAGGAGATGAAGGGCAAACGGCTCAATGACATGGCCAGCTTGCATAACGAGTGCATCTCCACAGGTTTGTCAATGAACACGTGCAGCTTTAGTATTGTGTTTGTGCGCCTCTTCACTGGCTTTGCAGTGTTTCACAAAACCAGAATATAGTTATGTTGTAAGAAAGGACAGTTTGGAGTGTCACTGTTTGTCTTGCACAGAGTTTTTGTGAAGGGTCACTAGGTGGAACAACATTACACATCTGCACATTAGAGCTGTGGTGACATTGTTTTGGCATTTCATTGACTGTTTGCAAAGAACACATCTGTTGGGTACATCTATAGTGCTTTCGAGAGTTACTAATATGAATTTTACCATATAATTTCCAGATGTAAGTCAATGATTCCTTACTTATTTACCAGATCTAAACCTTACAAAAATGCACAATTCGGAAGCATTTCAATTGACTGTTTGCAACGAATACCTCTCGCTGGTACATCTTTAGGGCTTTCAAGAGTTACTAATATGAATTTAACTATTTATTGCCCAGATTTCATTCCCCTCCACTCTGTGCCTACGGAGTCTCTGTCTGTGGACACTTTTTCCCACAAGAACGATGTGTACGTAGCCATCGCTGCTCCCAACGCAGAGAGCTGCATGGTGCTCCAATGGGACCACATCGAGATGAACTTCAGGACTTACGACAACATCACAGGTGCAACTCACAGAAATTAAATCCCATTATCAATAGTTGATCAAACCTAACGCAATGTGCTTTCTCCTAATTGCAGGTCAGTCCATAGTTGGCTGCAAGTCTGTGATCATCCAGAATGAGGTCTTCGTCATCGTCGCACAACTCTTCGGTGGCTCCCACATCTACAAGTTTGATGAGGACCAAAGCAAGTTCACCAAGTTTCAAGACATCGAAGTGTCAAAGATCTCCAAGCCCAATGATATCGAAGCCTTTCAGATTGGAAACGACTGGTTCTTTATCATCGCAGACAGCTCGAAGGCTGGTTTGTCTACCTTGTATAAATGGAACGACAAGGGTTTTTACTCCTACCAGTCTCTACATGAATGGTTTCGAGATACGGATGCAGAATTCGTCAATTTGGATGGAAAAGCGCATCTTATTCTTGCAAGTCGTTCTCAGGTTCCGGTTATCTACCAATGGAGCAGAAGCACGCAGAAGTTCACTTTGCAAGGGGAAATCCCGAATATGGAAGATGTAGTAGCCGTCAAAGCATTTTGGATCAAGGAGGACCTTTATCTGGCCATGACCCGATACATAGGCGACTCCAAAGTCTTGCACTGGACTGCTAAGGAGTTCTCCGAGGTCCAGGCCATTCCTTCAAGAGGATCCATGATCCTGCAGCCGTTTACCTTCAAAGAGAGATACTACCTGGCTTTGGGAAGCGACTACACCTTCTCGCAGATCTATTTGTGGGATGCCGAGAAGAAGGTTTTTGAGCGTTTTAAGGAGGTCTACATCCAGGCTCCTCGTTCCTTCACTGTGGTCTCCACCGACCGGAGGGACTTTATATTTGCCTCCAGTTTTAAGGGCAGCACACAGATCTTTGAGCATATCATTATTGATTTGAGCCTTTGAGAGTTCAACTCAACAATTACAGGACAATATCAGAGTTTAAAGAGATAGTTCAGCCAATAATTGAAATTTGCTTCTCATTTGCTCACACTGGAGTGGTGTGAAAGTTTTATAAATGTCTTTCTTCTGTTGAACACAAAAGACAATCCTTTAGAGCAGTGTTTCTCCACCATCTTCCTGGAGGACCACCAACACTGCATGTTTTTGTCACTATCCTGCACTGTCTCTGTGTTCTAGAGGACTCTGTGTTCCCTTCTCTGCTTTAGTTCTTCCTTGTGTGTCCTTGTTTACTTAATTTCGATCACCTGTGTCTTGTTTCAGCCAGGGTATTTAAGTAGTCACATTTTTTTCTGTTCCTCATTTGGTTTCTGAGTCAAAACACTGTGGGTTTGACTCGAGTTCCCTTGACCTCTGCATTTGCTACTAGTTTTTCTGGATTCTCTCTCTGAGGACGTACTCTTACTAGGCACGGTTGCCTTAAACCATGCCGAAGCGCGGTTGTCCCCCCTTCCCTCTCCCCCAATGGCCTGCACTCACACTGCATCTTTACCTTTCGAACCTGAGCACGCTTACGTCATCAGTGAGGTGACTTCAGTTTAACGGAAAGAGAAGCGCTTTCCCTTAGCACAGTGGAGCTTTCTTTAGTTTCTATCTTCAATAAACTATGACAGTTTGCGTTCATTGAAAAGTTAGAATGATTAATAAATCCATATAAAACTGTCCCTTAAATGTGACGTTGCATCTTCAGTTTTGAACTCAGACGTGCTTTGCACTCTCACTACAAGAGTACCGCTCCAAAGCCCAACTGAACTGCGTTCTGGCAAACCTCTTCCAACCAGGACAGGGCTGGTCAACTGAACCACACCTGTGCCTAATTCAGAGCACTCACACTTGTCAAACAAACTGGGAAAGGCACCTGGGCACAGTTCATATAGCCTAGTGTGAGTGCACCCTGAGTGTTTTGTTTAGACCCTACCCATCTGGCCGTGTGGCTGTGATACCTCTCACCAGTCTCCTCACCAGAGACCCGAGTTCGAGATTCGTGCATGACAGTTTTGGATGTCTCCTTTGTTACACCCATCAAAGATCTTTCAGTCTCTTCAGTCTCAGCTGATGTGAATCAGGTGTGTTTGGTTAAGGAGACATGGAAAATATGCAGAGCTGGGGGTTCTCCAGGAACGTGGTTGAGAAAGACTGCTTTAGAGATACACAAAAAGCATGATAACAAGATAATGATAAAGACAACATTCTAGATATGATTGTGAATTTAGTTCAGACCATAGCTATAACGATACAGATTAGACTTTCCAATGTTCTTCCTTTGTGTTCAGCAGAAGAAATTGTAATGGAGGATGAGTAAATGATGATAGAATTTTAATTTTAGGGTGAACTGTCCCTTTAAAGCATGTCAGCAACCCCCTCCTTGGGTTGTTGGACATTTCTGGGTTAGGCAGTTTGGGTTTTATGATGTAGGAGGTAATCTGGCATTATCAGGTTCACAGTAATATGCATTAAATCATACATCTGTGTAGTTTGACATACAGTCGAAGTCAAACTGATTAGCCCCTTCATTTTCAAACATTTCTCAAATGATGTTTAACAGATTCAGGAATTTTCACAGTATGTCTGATAATATGTTTTCTTCTGGAGAAAGTCTTATTTGATTTATTTCGGCTAGAATAAAAGCAGTTTTTAATTTTTTAAAACCATTTTAATGTTAACAATATTAGCCCCCTTAAGCAATATTTTTTTCGATCGTCTACAGAACAAACCACTGTTATACAATAATTTGCCTAATTGCCCTAATCAAGCCTTTAAATGTCACTTTAAGCTAAATACTAGTATCTTGAAAAATATCTAGTCAAATATTATGTACTGTGATCATGACAAAGATAAAGGAAATCAGTTATTAGAAATGAGTTATTAACACTATTATATTCAGGAATGTGTTAAAAAATGTTGTTAAACAGAAATTTGGGCAAAAAATATGTAAGAGGGCTAATAATTCTGACTTCAACTGTATATATAACAATTCCTCACCCCTACTGAATCATTGGACATTTCTGCCAAACATACGGTGCATGGACTGCAGAAAAAGAGTTGCACTTGTCACCTGTAACTACCTAAATCACTCTACATAATGATATATACTATAACGCCGAGAGCCTTTCAAAACCATGCATGATATGGCTGAAGCAACATTAAATAAAAATAATTGTAAAAAAAAAACACTTTCAGAGCAGGCATGCAGATCAAATAGTGATACAGGTGACAAATGCAGTCCTGTTACCTTTAGAGACATTTAAAAATATTTTTACCTCATTGTTGCAACATTGGCTCATTCTGAAAACGTAGCCCTATATACATTTCTGGAGATTGTGAATTATGTAGCCAGAGGTCCATATGGCTGCATTTCAGCTTTAAAACGAATGCTACGTGGCGGTATGATGGTGTTCCTTTTCGCACTTACCAGCTGCATTTACCTCCGTATGGACGGCTTTCCCGCTGTTACCAGTTTGTCCAGTAGCTCGTCATGTACATTGGCGGACTTGAGACGCAAAGAGGAGTTGACCATGAAGATGGGGTTTGAGTCTGGTGAAGAACGGTTCCAAAAAAGCAGGTATGACAAAAACAGAAGTCACAAGATAAAATAAACAAGTAAATAACAGAGTGAGGATGCTGTAAAAATCTGAAAACGTGGTAAAAATCAGGCGAGAGCTTTTCTTGTTCTGGATTACTTTTGAAAACACTGTCGGTTAGGTTTAGGGAAGGAGGAGGGTGGGTCTGTCAAACGGTCAGTCAAGGCTGGTTTATACTTCTGCGTCGAGTGATCTCCGTGCATGCCTTGAGCGTAGCCGTGCATTTATACTTCTGTGTGCTGTTTGTGTTGCTCTGCAATAACACGTCGGAAACACTAGCTGGCAGTAGGTTATGTTCCTCTGTGTCGAGTTTCTTCACAGGCGTTTTGTTTTTTCTGAACGCTACCTTAATGTACAAGTAGCTCAAAGATCCTTCACAGGACTCGACACTTGTAAACACTCGCTCCATCAGGCTCCTGGTTTCTCAGCACCGCCCACACTCGTCACCGATACCAAGCCGACCAATTACAGAGATTGCGCTACGTGTTGTTGCGACGTGTAGTTACATTTATTTGAGAGGTGCGCATTAGCGTCAGCCACAGCAAGGGCTATGCAACTGTGCACAGGCTGTGCTGGAGCATACGTATGCGATTGATGCAGAAATTTTAACCAGCCTTCAGCCAGTTAAGCTGGATTTAGACTTTCGCCTGGCGCCGCATCGCGCACCTCCGCTGACTGAGCGCGCACCTCGCCAAATAGACGAGGCTTTTATACTTGCCGCGTTTGCCATTGTGATATTCTTTAAAATGACAGGGGGCAGACAAAAGAAACTGACCATAAAGTAAAGTCAGACGGATAAACAAAAGTAGAAAGTTTCCGGAACTACGTCATATCATTAATATCACTCAAGATTTATAAACTAGTTATTTTTATTGTTTTTATAAATTATTTTAGTGTGTATATATAAGGATTTTTATAACCATTCAAGATTTTTTTTTTATCAAACTTTGATGCATCACTTGCTTTTGTTCATATCTCAGACAGTTTTACCTATTATTGTTTATTAAAATATTAATGACAACAGAACATGGGTCGCTCTACAAATATATGTTTTATTATGCCAAGAATAAAAGCAAAAAAAAAGCACGCCTACTAAAAAATACAGGTGTTTTTTTTTAGATTTAGCCCGCTCCACAATTCACACATTATTGTCTGGCTAGTTTCTGTCCTATACTTATGCTAAAAAGGCAATAATGGTCCAACATTCCTGACCATCACCAATAAAGTCTAGAAAAACGGCATCAGTATATTGTAAACTGATAGGTTCAAATATTCCTTTACATTTATTAAAGAAATAATTTGTTCCTTAATTATAGTAAAATTAAATTGTTTTAAATTCAAAATTGCAGTATATATATATATATATATATATCAGTGTAAAACCTATGAATGGAGGAAAAACATATTCTGTAATTGTGTGCCTGGGTCTCCACTTTTACCATGGCCTCTTTTGGCTTTAACAAACATCCCTCAGGTTTTTCCAAACCTTTTAACAAAAACTTTCCTCCTTTCCCATGGCTGTTGCAATTTCTAGCCAAAAATTACTGGTCATCAGGTTATCTCTATGATCACGGATCATAAAGATGTCTGTACAGTTGTACTGTTTCAGACAAAATCTCTTCAAAGTGGTTCATCTTCAACTCAAATCAAACGCAGCACCGCGCACACTGTTCGCTCGAGTCTTAAAAAAAAAAAAACCATGGGCTCTGCCGGCTAAAATCATGTCGCGCGCACCCAAAGCGAACCTCCGCAAACTTCACGATGATGTCACATTCACTGCGTGCACTCAAGCGAACTAGCGGACGATTCGAGTATAAACCAGGCTTTAGTCATTCAGTCAGCTGACAGCGGCCTTTGGTGGATTTACTCGAGAACAGCAGGAGCGAATGGCACAAGCGAGAGAAATTTGAGATCTCAAAATCACACACAGCGGCCTCTGGTGGATTCATTAAAACAAAAACTGCAAAAAAAACGTACCTCCTGAGATGTATTTGGCACTCTCCAGAAATGTATACAAGGGTACGTTTTCAGAATGAGCCTGAGTTGCATTGTTCACAATTTATTGAAGTTATGCATTATTTCTCATCCCCTCAAAGACTAAGGGTGCGTTTACATGGCAGTTTTTGACCTAAAATACAGCATAATACTATGTTTGTTATCATTTGTGTGGATACTTAATTTTTTCGACATTATGTCTGTATATTAACGTAAAAAGACATTAGAAAACATTTTTGTTGATGTCATGTAAACATACTCTAAGTTGTAATGTCAAGAGTAATCATATTAATCTGAAAATGAAACAAATCATGATGTAAGTTTCAATTGTGTGGTCATTAGGCCGA
This sequence comes from Danio tinwini, assembly GCA_903798205.1. Lineage (NCBI taxonomy): Eukaryota > Metazoa > Chordata > Actinopteri > Cypriniformes > Danionidae > Danio > Danio tinwini. Next base: position 12,690,764 of record CAIGQZ010034999.1, on the reverse strand, counting down.
GTGTTTGTGGTTGCTTTTTTGCCTTTTGCAAATGAAAAATGCTTCAATACAGGGATTTTTCGAAAGCACAAACCTTTAAATCATTTATTACTATGGAAAGGGACTAAATCTTACTCATTACAACCAAGTTTTAAGCTGAATTTTGGATTTTTTTTGGGTGCAATGAATGTAAACAGCTTTTTAAAATTTAGTTTAAGTATTATTGACATACATATTGAATGTCAGACTTTGATAACAAGTGTGTTAAAGGATGAATTGTTTTCCTTTGCAAGCTGGAATAGAGAGAGATAAGAAGAAAACAACCCAATGTATGATTATTGCAGCCTGCAAAAGCATAATATACAGCTTATTAATAATCAATACCTTATAAAAGCTATTTAAAAACTGACTTGATCAGATCATGTCCTTGTTTATACCATTTTTAGCCTAATCTTATGCAAAAAAAGATATTATTTTGTAAATCATGGACTTGTTTGTAATTCTCATTTGTTGGATTTTATGCATATGTTTTTAAAGTCGAATGTAAATAAATGCTTATGAACTGACTTATTTGATTGTTAATTTATAATTCAGTTAAAATTATACATGTATACCATTTATAAAAGTATATCACTCTTGGTTATTGAATACACTCACCGGCCACTTTATTAGGTACAATATTTAGTACCTAAAATTTTGCCCAACAGTTTGTTAATGCAAATTTCTAATCAGCCAATAACATGACAGCAACTCAATGCATTTAGGCATGTAGACATGGTCAAGACGACCTGCTGCAGTTCAAACTGAGCATCAGAATGGGAAAGAAAGGTGATTTAAGTGACTTTGAATGTGGCATGGTTGTTGGTGCCAGATGACCTGGTCTGAGTTTTTTCAGAAACTGCTGATCTACTGGGATTTTCACGCACAACCATCTCTAGAGTTTACAGAGAATGGTCAGAAAAAAAGAAAATATCCAGTGAGCGGCAGTTCTGTGCGTGCAAATGCCTTGTTAATGCCAGAGGTCAGAGGAGAATGGCCAGACTGGTTCCAGCTGATAAAAGGCAACAGTAACTCAAATAACCACTCGTTACAACCGAGGTCTGCAGAAGAGCATCTCTGAACAAACAACATGTCCAACCTTGAGGCGGATGGGCTACAGCAGCAGAAGACCACACCGGGTGCCACTCCTGTCAGCTAAGAACAGGAAACTGAGGCTACAATTCACAGAGGCTCACCAAAACTGGACAATACTATAGAAGACTGGAGAAACGTTGCCTGATCTGATGAGTCTCCATTTCTGCTGCCACATTCGGATGGTAGGGTCAGAATTTGGTGTCAACCAAGTGTGTCACATGCCTGCTTTTGAGTGAAGGTCTCGGCCATTAGATCGCCCCCTGGGGGCTGGCTGCAGTACAAGTGCAATACAAAGCCAGCCTCCTCCGTGTTAGTGAATGAGACTTGAGCCCAAAAAAAATAATTAATCACACTTGCAATAAAATGTCCCGAAAGATGGTTCTGGTCAATTAAGACACTGGTTATCGTGCTGATATAGGTGCAGATCTTAATTTTAGTAAACAGTATATTTAACAGTAATTTAATGCTGGGCGTGTCATCGTGATTGACAGTTCTGATTGACAGTTTCTCAAAGCAGACGTTGACGCTTCGGGAGGTGATTGAAGAGTTATTATTCCATTTTTGTGTTATTTTACCATGATAAAATGAGTTCAGCAGTAAACTACACTTTCTGACATACAGGATCTGGTGGAACACTGTTTATTCAGTAAGGTCAGGGCTTTATCGGGCTTTAATAGTTTGCTGATACACTCCTAACCTAGCCATGACGTGGAAAATACAGGTAATCACTATCAGAATCAGAATCAGTTTTATTGCCAAGTGTGCTTCACACACACAAGGAATTTGTTTTGGCAACAGAAGCGTCCAGTGTACATAAAGTGACGAGTGACAACACAAAATTAAATACAAGAAAGAAAAGGCAATAAACATTAAACAGAGATGCAGTGAGTCAAAACGATCTGGATGTTGAGTTGTATGTACAGATATGCTGTAAATATACTGGTTATAAGGTGCTGTGTACAAGTGCGTATGAGAAAGTAATGCACGTTTATTGCACAGTAGGGGAATATTTAACTGTTCATGAGGTAGATGGCCTGAGGAAAGAAACTTTTCCTGTGTCTATCTGTTTTTGTGCTTGGTGCTCTGTAGCGCCGACCAGACGGTAACAGTTCGAACAGGTAGTGTGCTGGGTGTGAGGCGTCCAGAGTGATTTTACGAGCCCTTTTATTCACTTTGGAAGAGTACAGTTCTTGAAGTGTTGGAAGGGTAGTGCCAGTGATTCGTTCAGCAGTCCAGACTATTCGCTGTAGTCTACGGAGGTCGGTTTGGCAGCTGAGCTGAACCAGACGGTGATTGAAGTGCAGAGGATGGATTGGATGACAGCTGAGTAGAACTGTACGAACAGCTCCTGTGGCAGGTTGAACTTCCTCAGCTGATGAAGGAAGTACAGTCTCTGCTGGGCTTTCTTTACAATGGAGTCAATGTGAATGTCCCACTTCAGATCCTGAGAGATGGTGGTGCCCAGGAACCTGAATGACTCTACTGCAGCCACAGTGCTGTTCATGATGGTGAGTGGGGGGAGTGTAGGGGGGTTTCTAGCATCTTCTAGCAGTAATTCTCTTCATGGGTCTGAAATAATAAATATAGGAAGACAAAACTAATGTTAGCCGATCTCCACATTGATCATTATTTGAACTTGATTTACAGGATGTCTCTGCATTTTGAGTTTCGGCATGTTAATAAATTAATCTACTGAATTTGCTGTTAAAAAATATTATTGTTCTAGAAACTTAAATAACAAATAGAGCTGTAAATGTTATATGTTGTTTGTTTACATCATGTGTCTTTGCCTTTTTATTTGAAAACTCCTAATAAACATTAAAATGAATGTAAATTCCTCTTTGCCAGATATAATTAAGGCATCAAATAAACCAAATGAAAACGAAGGCAAAAATGATAACCAATATACAAGCGATGTTGCAGCAGCTGATAAACATCAGTTGATGTATTAATACAGCAAAGTTTATTGTACAAATTGACAAGGATTATTTTATATAGTGCAGGAATGGGATGTGTAAATATCCTGTTGATATTTAGAAATCTTGCTGATATTTAGAAGTTTTTCCCGCATGGTAAATCATAATCTATGATGTGTATATTTTGGGTCCTGTTGATTGCTAATTAAAAATAAAAATCTTTCTAAAAATGTATGTGTTGTTTATATGTTATTGTTCATATTTTACAAGGGTTATTTCTACCCCTGTGAAGATAACAAATACCAACAACCCTGTTATAAGAGAAATATTTGTGTGCTCATATTAGTCTAACTCAGGCTACCGTGTATGAAAGATGAATGAAAATGACAATGAACCTCAAGGCTCATATGTTGACTTTTTGTATAACAATTTTGTTGTTTACATATGATATTGCATTAATTTGCATACATGTTTTATAAGTTGTAAAATGAAAGCCTTATTAAAGTTATCATTATATACATTTGTTTGATTGGTAGATTACGTAGGCTATTTTAAAAACTGATATTATATAAGAATTATTAATAACTGTAATTTTCCAAATGGAAAAAGGTTGGTTTGTTGGTTGTACACTAAATCATTAATATTTGTTTATTAAGTTTATGACGCGGCTCTATGCAGCACACAGGCAATCAGCATCAGCGCTGGTTTATTTTAACTCATCTGTGTCAAACTGTGACCAAAAAGATCCTTCTTTCATTTTGTTTCTTTGGCAAAATACGTCTGTAGACACGTGTGTTTGCGCATGTTACTGTCTCGCAAGTTGTGCAAATATTTGTTGCACAATTAGGAGCCGATCACAAAGAGCATGCCTTTCCGTTTTAAAAATGCGAGGCGCACCGCACTGCCTTTATATTGACAAGAAAAAAAGAAGTGCGGTGCTCTTTTGTATGTCACTGGAAAACGACTGAATCCCGTATTGTGCGCAAGTTGTGTTGCAGTCGATGTTATAATTGTAATTTTCAATAATATTGTGATATTCAAGATCTGTAAAGTAATACAGCTCTGAATAACTTGACACAGCGACCACAAGTCTCTCCATCATTAAAACATCATTGACAGCACAACTCCTGCTGTCACCTCAACAGAAACCCTGCAGACACGACTGACGTAACACGCTTTTTCCGCTCGAGCACACGGCACAAAATGGCAAAACGTGAGGCGCCCAGGGCGCATAAGCAGCGCGTAAAACACTTGCGGCTGTTAGTAAATCATTCAACAGATGCCTCTCTCAATGCATAAAGCACGTTCGCTGTGATCGGTCCTTTTTGCAGCCAAGCTTTAAAAATATATAAAATAATATTTTTAAATCGTTTAACTAATACCATTAATCGGTTACAAACGCATCCTTTCGGTTAACGGTTAATCGATTATTTTGAGCATCCCTAATTAAACCGCATGCGCAAGCTCAAAGATTTATTTATTTTTTCCTCACGGCCGCACGCCGGAGATCCGGCACGGTGCCGGATTGTTTTAAGCCCTGTAAATAATATCTGTATTTTCAAAATGGCAAAGAGGCATTCACACATTTCATATTTTAAAACCATGAGTAAATCTGATAATGAGCTTGATCAAACGAGATCTCGAGAAGATAAAACTGCGAAAATGGATCAGGATAGCGGGAGACAGAAGCAAAGCGATCTCAAGTCAGTCAGAAAACATGAAAGAAGAGGTACCTGTGGGCTCTTTTTGAAGATTAGTGAGTCAGTTAATAATTTTTTTCACTTGGCAAATAATAGTGAAGTGAACTGAATAGTGATTGTTCATACGATTTATGTTTGTAGCTACATATTTTTATGATCCATGACTGACTTATAATGTTATATGGCACAAAATAATTAAAGATCGTTCAGAAATATGATTCTCTTTTTTTAGGCTATCACCATTTAATGACTTCATGTTTCGGGAAAACTGAAATTGTGTGGGCGACGTTGGTCATGGTAACTTTTAATTCCTGGTTTGTTCCAGGAATTATTTATTTACAAATTAAGCACTGCCTTAAAATGACTGCCTTAAAAACTGCTTTTATTCTAGATGAAATAAAACAAATAAGACTTTCTCCAGAAGAAAAAATACTGTGAAATTTCCTTGCTCTGTTAAACTTCATTTGGGAAATATTTGAAAAAGAAAAAAGTTCACAGGAGAACGAATAATTTTGACTTCTAATTTTTGTGCAAGTTACTTCCAAATTATAATACATTATATTTTTATAGTTATTGTTAATTTATTTGTGTGTGAGGCAACATTAACAAACATTTTTTGAGACACTAATAAATAAAATTATGACAAACAATGAATTTAATTATTTTATACTTGGAGTTCTAAACATCCCAAATTGTATGTTATTTCATTGTAAAATACGTTGATATTTTTTCTGGTGCATCTTGTGAATATATATATATATATGCATGCATGAAAATGCAAATGTCCATGCAAATGTCAAGCATGCCATGAAAAAAATTAAGTTTTCACTTTTAAGTTTTTTGTGTAAGCAAGTATTTTACAGTACTTAAGAAATACTCAATACTCAAATGTCTCTGTCAATGTTTTTAAACTATTATATTTAATTAAAAAAAAGTCACACAAGTGGAAATTTGACATCCATCACATCCATAACAGAGAGATGTCACATCATAACAACACTTTTTCCTCATTAATGCATGAATATAAAATAAAATAAAATCAATCATGTTTGTTCTATAGTGAGCCGACTCTTATCCTTTTGATTATCAATATTTATTTTGGGTTGTGCAGTTTAATTCACAGAATTTCTACAAAGTATGTTGTAGACCGTAAACTCACAGACTATTTTGGTCACATCCATAACGCATGTTTATTTTCATCATTTAAAGTAGAAAACATGTTTACAGATTGATATTTTTCTGCTCCAATAACTCTGTGGTCAGTTATTCTGGAAAATATAAACAGATGTTTCAATCTAATGTTAACGTATACAGTACTTTCTATGTTAATTAATGTTTTACATTTTTACTGCAATTGTCACTTCCATAATGCTGGAATTGCTCATCTATAATTTTAAATCTATATCACTTGAAGTATTTTATGGATGGAAGAACACTTGGTACACATGATGTAGACAGCAGCTACACACTGTATGTACTGAACGAACATAGATATTTACATTAGATGTCACCTTTGCTGTTGTTGTCTATTGGAAGAATTGTGTCAATAGAGCCGCTATTTCAGTACAGGGTAGCGCTCTTTTGAAATGAATGTGAGAACAAGGTGCAGTGGAGGACTGGCATACACATATATACATATACATATATCTATGATCGGGGGTTTTCCCTGGTGGTCAGTATGCAAATATTTTTATTACAAAAATTTACATTTTTTCTTACTTTTCTACATTGATGTATAAGTGACCGCTCTGACATTGCGGACAAAGAGTGTATGATTGTGTGCATGGAAATGTCCCACGGAATCGTCCCATGCCTCCCCACCTAGGCATGGGACGATAACCGTTTTCAAGGTATACCGCTGTTTGGAAAAGTCAAGGTTTTAAAACCGCAAAAATTTATACTACATACCTAAGGTATGTATAATATTTTTTATTTACAACATTTGAAACTAATGAAGACAGCAGAAGTCAACAATTCATTTGATTTATTCAGCCTGACATGTTTACTGCTGCAAAATGGTATAAATGGCTGTGTTCAAAGGGGAAAAAAGGTTTTGCTTTTTACCCACCCTGCTGAAAAATCCAGCTTAAACCAGCCTAAGATGGTTGGCTGGTTTTAGCTGGTCGACCAGCCTGGTTTTAGAGAGGTTTTGGCCTCCAGGCTGGTTTCCAGCCATATCCAGCCTGGTCGTAGCCGGTCAAGCTGGGAGTTGACCAGCTAAAACCAGCTTGACCAGCCAAAACCTGCTATGTTCAGCTTAAACCAGGCTGGTCAAGCTGGTTTTAGCTGGTTTAAGCTGATTATTTTCCAGCCTGACCAGCTAAGACCAGGCTGGAAATGGCTGGAAACCAGCCTGGAAATGGCCAAACCCCCTCTAAAACCAGTCTGGTCAACCAGCTAAAACCAGCCAACCAGCTGAGGCTGGTTTAAGCAGGATTTTTCAGCAGGGCAGACATTTAAAAAATTATTTTAGAGCGGTAATCACAATACCGTGATACAGTAAAACCATGATATTTTTATACAAGGTTATCACACCATCAGAATCTTATACCGGCCCATGCCTATCTCCACCTGTTTCATCTAATCCATGTCCTGAAACACAACACCTCTCCTGCTTTTTCCTCTCATTCTGAAGGAGGAAGCGATTTGTTTGTGAATGAATCTCCGTTATGAACGACTCGTTCACTTAGCTGACAATAATACAGGTTTCTGGCACTGCAGCATCTTGTTGTCATATTTCATTTTCATTGTTTGCTGATTTTATTCAACAAAACTTGCATAAGCCTAGTATTTAGTGTGAGTTGGTTCTACTTTGCCTTATGATCAATGCAGTGAGTGACTGTATTATTATCATGAATACATGTTGAGCACAAAAGTTCTTAACATACAAAAATGTAAAAAACCGAAATTTTACCCATGAAACTTTCTGCCTTTATGCCTTGTTTTTCTTTGTTTGCTCGTTATTACACCCGTACACAGCACTAAAGTCCAGCATTTTCACATTGGCGTTAATCTTGACTGAGTGCGGTTGACGTTTGTCCTAGGAGCACTGTACAAATGTGGCGGCGGTATTGACGCATGCTGGGTCCGTATGCGACATCTAGTGTATATATCTATGCTGAACGAAGAGTCGAATGGATTGCCTTGATATGGTCACGTGATCATGCAGTAGGCTATGACGCGTCCTAACAGAAAGGGCGTATTTTTGGTATTATTTTCTGTCAAATCCGAAGAGCGGGAAATTTTGTTACAGACACACACACTTACACGCAAAAAAGGAAGAAACTATTGGGTAAGTGCTCTCTTTTTATTCGCTGTTATAGGCTGATTGAGTCTGTTAAGTCACACTTCCTGTTTTAACCGTTTAACTACGGAATAAATACGCAGACCAGTAGACATTACACCAGCCTAAACTGGTTGGCCAGCCTGGTTTTAGAGGGACTTTGAACGTTTTAAGCCTGGTCTTAGCTTGGACACAAGCTGGAATGACCAGCCAAAGTCAGCTACGTAAACCCAGCTGCTCAAACTGGATTTAGCTGGTATACTCCAGCTGGTCTCCTAGCCTTACACCAGGCTGGAAATGGCCAAAACCCTTCTAAAACCAGACTGGCCGACTAGCCAGCCATTTTAGGTCAGTTTAATTTGTTTGGTTTTTTTTCCAGTAGGATTGATGTTGTGAAAAAGATATATTTTCCCTGATGAAGTCTATTATAATGAAAAAGTTTAACCTGACTTAAATGTACCTTAACATCAAGTGATAAAAACAAATGTCTAGCTAATTTTACTTGTAATTAACATACTATTAAAAGGAGAAGGCCTGTTCCACATTTAAAATGTGAGCAATAGGCTATTATGTTAAGCTTTCTTTTTATATGTTGTTGGGGGTGGTGTCAATTGCATGCATGCAAGCGCATTCTTTTGACAGCAAAAAGTGTTTAATATATCAAAAATAAAATTAGATTTTATAAACAGCCTTTTTTATTTGCTGTCCCCTGGTTGTTAAGTTACAATTTACAACTCATTTATTTATTTTTACAGGCATCATTCTTTCCAGGGCCAGATTAACCAATGGGCATAGGCCCAGGGGCCCTTGCGCACTTGGGGCCCCTGCGAGGGGGGTAAAATGCCGATTTTGGAGTGTTTATTTAAGCTGGGAAAATAGCACACCTCGTTGGGATAAGCTAATTGAGTAATTCACGCCGATCACTGTTTGATTGACAGAGACAACACAAGTAATGAGCTGAGAAGACATCAGCCTGAGTGGTGTAGCTTGTAGAGCGCATGGCAACATGTTTTGACGCGACGATCATGAACCCGGTTCGAATCCAGTGTCTTCTCAACCCCCACTACATATCAGATTTTGCCTACTCTTCATCATAAGGAAGACAAGTAGGAATCATTAATAGGTTTGTGTATTATGGAGAACTTATGCATAATATGCATAATCATATGCATTAGACGTTTGCAGAAGTTACACATTGAAAATACCCCTAAATAAAAAACAATTGTATGGCTTCAGTGAACTTTAACAAATATTTTTAAATCCATTAATTTTCACTAGTTGTATTAGTACTTTTTTCCAAAGTATGCTTTCAAGAGTTTGCACTTAGATATTGTATGACAAATGTTAGCTGGTTTGGCATGCTGTCCCGGGAGAGAACCCTGAGCTCTGAGATAGTTAAGCCCAGGGCTCCTGCCTGGTCTATGGAGCATATAAGGGGAGTAACGAGATCAGGTGGTTCTCGAGAGCTCCCCGTGGTAAAGGGGGGAAGAAGGGGTGGATGGGGGGGGGGGGGGGGGGGGGGTTCTTCAAAAATGAAGATAATGGAGTCGTCGTCTTCTTCGTGGTTTTTTATTGGCGGTTGGCATTCAACTTTATGATGCATTTCCGCCATCTACTGGTTAGGAGTGTGGATCAGAATTGAAAGTTCTACCCTCTTATTCTTTAAATTCAAACTCTATTATATAGTCCAGTTTCTCTAAGAAACATTAATAATGCTTTCATTTCTTTATCTTCCACTTCACTACTTAAAACCCTATTAACATCTATATTTTCAATATTTTTTCCAATGTCTATCATCATCATATCTCTTTCCCTTTTTTATAATGGACATTTCTTTATGATATGCTCTATATTTTCTTGTTCATTACATGTATTACAATTTCCACTTAGATGTTTTCCTATTCTATACAATCCACTATTCAGGGCAGTGTGTCCAAATCTTAATCTTGAAATAACTGTTTCCTCACGTCTATTTCTCCCTACTGTTCTGTTTTTACCCACCATCCTCTGAATCATATAATACCATCTTCCTGTTCTTTCTTCTTCCTATTTCTTTTGCCATCTCTCTCTCACATACTTTCGAATGATTACCTTCATTTCGTTTTTACTAAGTCTTAGAAACACGTCAATTTGTGATTTTTTTTGTGGCCTCCTTTGCATATTTATCTGCTTTCTCGTTCCCTACAATTCCAACATGTGCTGGAACCCAGATAAAAGCTAAACAGATCTCCATGTTTTGAATACTGTAGATTGATTGTAAAATCTCAATCAAAATATCTGTTCTACCTTAAGGGAGTAATTTTTCCTAGGCTACTTGTAGTGACTTTGAATTGGTCTGATTGGCTAGCTAATGACTGTAGATGAGAGATCAGCTGCGGTCAATCATATCACGTGTTCCTCTCGAAATTTGTTTGCGAAACTTCACTTAAATGCTTCAAAAATCTGTTAAATATTTGTAGACTATAAACATATGTACTGTATATCATTTATTTAAAAAATGCGGACAATGCATTATAGATTAATTATATAAAAATATATATATTAATCTTATTTTTTTATTTAACTATAGGGATGCAGCCAGGTAGGGGGCCTACAAGACATTGTGCCCAGGGGCCTCTGAATTCTTAATCCGGGCCTGATTCTCTCAGATCATTCCCATTTATCTGCAATTTCAAAAACCTGTTAGCGAGTAAACACCAGGGCTAAAATCATGCAGTGTGAACTCTGCATTAGATGGTGCTGTTGGACGAGTAGGGGTGGGATAAAACAGGATGTAGCGGCACTGTTAAAATGGGGGACAGGGCTTGACGCTTACTTTTTTCAGGAGTCGCACATGCGCTCCTAAGTTGAACTTAGGAGCACATTAAAGAATTTTAGGAGCGCAGTAAAAATATACAAAATAAATAGTGATTTTGCCTAATAAATGTACACGAGGAGATCTTTAGAAGCAAAGCAGTTTCATTCATTTGAATACAATAAGTACAATAGGTTTTATTTTACTGTATAACAGCTTAAATAGTATTTAATAATTATTTATAATTTAAGCTGTGGTGATGCGGTGGCGCAGTGGGTAGCACATTCGTCTCACAGCAAAAAGGTCACTGGTTCGATCCTTGGCTGGGTCATTTGGCGTTTCTGTGTGGAGTTTGCATGTTCTCCTCGTTGTTGGCGTGGGTTTCCTCCGGGTGCTCTGGTTTACTATAGGTAAATTGGGTAAGCGAAATTGTCCGTAGTGTATGGGTGTTTCCCAGTGATCCTGGATAAGTTGGCGGTTCATTCCGTTGTGGTGACCCCAGATTAATAAAGGGACTAAGCCGAATAGAAAATGAATGAATGAATGAATTTAAGCTGTATGGAGTTTAGCTAGCGGTCCACAGCAGGACTGGGATCAAATTGCTGTAATGAAGGCCTCTCTAAAGTGATCTGAATCACGTTTTCAGTTGTAGACATGCCTAGGCAGCTTCTTGTTCAATTATTGATCAAATTTCAAGCTGAAAACATATCTTTCACACTCGGCAGTTTAAAATAAATATACTTGCAGTAGCTAGATTGAAACACGCCTTTTCTCCACAGCTTATAAAAATGTGACTTTTAAGAATAACTTTATTAAAATTAATTTATTTGTATAACATATTCTACAGATTCCACCCTACTTCCCACATGGAGTGTAAAGAAAGACAACTGCAAACTCATGGGCAAGGCTGACACTGCTTACAGAGCACTTTATCATTCAGGGCTTTTTAAAGAAGATATGAATATGGGAATCCCTCTATGAATTAAAGTTTCCTTCTGCCCCAAAGTAACAACATCTTTTCTATTTTCTATATAACTTTAATGACCTTCAGCAACAAAATAATTTCTTATTGATTTCTTATTCTTATTTAACAAACAAATAAAAAAAAAAAGTTTGTTTCTTTTCAGTGTACACCACTGACAGGTCAAATCTCTCTCTCTCTCTTTCTCTCTCTCTCTCTCTCTCTCTCACACACACTCTCTCTCTCTTTCTCTTACACTCTCTCTCTTTCTCTCTCTCACACCCACACACTCTCTCTCTCTCTCTTTCTCTCACTCTCTCTCTCTCACACACACAC